>JAGKTI010001722.1:0-56066 GCA_018397915.1 Birgus latro
TGGTAAAAAATTCCCATAAATGTAAATCATAATTTCCTGCTTTCAATATAATTTTTTCATGCATGGTTTTGAACTGCACCAGCTATGAAAAAGGTGAATGCCACTGATTTGTGTGAAAGATGATTTCCATAACGATTTTCATGTCTAACCTGTTTTCAGCATGCTGTAAAGTGGTAAAAAATTTCCATAAATGTAAATCATAATTTCCTGCTTTCAAGTTAATTTTTTCATGCATGGTTACCACTAGCATTGAAGTGCCCAGCTGTGAAAAAGGTGAATGCTATTGATTTTCATGTCCAGTACCTAAACAAAGCTTCCAACTCAGTGAACAGCTGTGCCTAACTTACCTCAAATTCATCCTTTTGGGGTTAAATTTAAATGAATTCATGCTTTGTGTTCATTATTTTAGTGCACTAGCTGTGAAAAAGGTGAATGCCAGTGAATTTCATGTCCAGTCATAACCTAACCTAACCTAACCTAACCATTTTTCTGGTAACAATTTACATCATTTACTGTTTTTGATGTTTTGTATCCAATAATTTAGTGCATAAAATGTGAGAAAAGATGATTTCCATGTCTGATACTTACACTATGGTGGCAAGTTGTGAGCACCTATGCCTTACTCACCTCTAAATCATCATTTTTTGGTTAAAATTCAGTTAACTCATGCTTTGTGTGCATTATTTATGTGAAAGGGGACTTAAATAAGTGCTATGCATGTCCGGTAGGGAGGTAGGAAGGTGGTTTTCTGATTTAGGTTAGGTTAGGTTAGGGTCAGGAATGACCGGTGCTGGAGCTTCAGGGCCACTATCCAGACAAGACCACTGTCCGGACATGCCTTTGGCTCTATTATGTTGGATAGTGGAGGGATTACTATGGAAAGTACTGTACTGTACAGGGAAACTATCTAAGACATATTATGTAAGATAAAGTAAACCAACAAGATTATGGCCTTACTAAATCGACAAGGATATGGCTTAACTAAACCAACAAGACTATGGCTGCTCACCTTAACCCAAGAGGACAACAGACTTGATCGAGGTAAGAAGGGGATCCGAGGCAAGGTGAGACACATAGCGTGCACCTCCTGCTTCACCCGCCACACCAACCAACAGGTTTCGGGACAATTCGCCGTCATTAACCACTTAACCGCGGGCCGTCACTTTTGTGACGCTTGGTGGCAATGGCTTGAGCCGTGGGCCGTCAGTTGGGTGCCTCTGTTTTCTTTTTAATTAGCCGGGGCCTTCAAAATATAAATAATTTTGAAAAAATGTTGGAGAGTCCTGAGTGCTATTTATATCACTCAGGCTAGTTTGGGCTTATATTTTATAAAAATAAGTCAGAGCGCAAACTGCCACGGGCTGAAGTGCCAGGACCGCCTCACACGGGATTAACCGCGGGTCGTCACTTTCTTGACGGTCGGGTGCAATGGATCACACCGTGGGGCATCACTTCTGTGACTTTCGTTTCGTTCGTTCGTTTCGTTTCGTTTTTGAAGGCTCCAACATGCTTGCATGCGTCGGCCTTGGTCACCTAATGGCAGCTCTCCACGCTGCTCGATCCCTGGCAGCCTCCCTGTTCAGTCCCTTAACCCTTAAGTCACACTTAATGACCCCGTCCCATGTCTTTCTCGGTCTACCCCTCCCAACCCCTCCCCCAATATTAACACCTCTCACCCTCTGTACCCAATTATCATCCCCCATCCTCTCCACATGTCCAAACCACCTCAGCCTACCTCTTCTCATCACAACACCAACACACTCCAGTCCCATCCTACCTCTCAACTCTTCCATCGTAAACCCAGCCCCCCCAGGCCTTGCACACAGGGACGCACTGCACATCCACCTAATCATTGTCATTTCTGTATGTTTAAACCTGTGAATATCCTCTTCCTTTACTGCCCAGGTCTCACTACCAAACAGCATCACACTCATAACATATGCTGCATACAAAGACCCCTTAGCACATAAGGAGAGTCCACTCAATGTCAGGAGAGGCAACAGCTCCCTGAACTTCTTCCAACCACTTCTCACCCTAGCAACCGAGCTAACTCCAGCCCCACCTCCATCACATAACATGTCTCCCAAATAACGAAACTCCACCACACACTCAAGAGACTCACTTGCAAGTTCAACCCTCTCATGCCTAACAATCTCCACCTGCTCTCCCCGACACGCCGCACACATGAAATCAGCATCATCTCGCAGTCTACCTCTAATACCACTAAATCTCTTGTGCACCCACTTATCACAAACACTACACAAGATGGAATTACTTCCCACACCATTGTGGCAAACTGGACATGGCCACTCTCCCTCTCCTCTGATTGTACCGCCACCAACCCTAGATATCATCACTTTTGTTTTATCTGCATTTACCCTTAAGCCCTTGTACCCCAAACCATCTCTCCATTTCTTAAATCTTTCCTCCGCCTCCATTTCATTCTCTGCAATCAACACCAAATCATCAGTGTTAGTGTGTGGGCGCTTGCACACACCTGCTAAGTCACGAGTGATGACGTCATCGGAAGGTTCCTGTAGTATGCAGCCAGGAGCCTTGGCAGTTCATGTCATGTGGCGGACGGTGAGTGTGGTTTGCCTAGTTCCTACACTGGTAGCAGAGCATGGTTGCGAGAATGGCGTTGTGTTTGACCAAGTGGCCTCCAAAACTTGAAAATGATTCTACATATGAGAGCTGGAAAAAAGACACTGGCATTTGGTGCGAACTAACGGACCTAGCAACAGAAAAACAAGCCTTAGCTATTCACCTGTCACTGTCTGGAAGAGCGAGGGTGGTGTCTTCGCAGATTGAAACAGATGTTCTAAAGCAGAAGGATGGTGTTCAGACCCTGCTGAAAAAATTAGACGGTTTATTTCTCGTGGTCACAGGACGTCGACAGTTTGCAGCGTTTTATGAGCTGTACAACTTCAGAAGAGCCAGTGATATGAACATTCGGGAGTTCGTGACAGAATTTGAGCATGTTTATTTCAAATTTATCAAGCAGGACATGGAACAGCCAAATTCTGTGATGGCTTTTATGCTCTTACCTGCATGCAAACTTTCAGACAGTGAACGACAACTAGTGATGTCCGCGATAACTGAGGTGACATACAAAAATATGAAATCTGCCCTGAATCATATTTTTGCTGGTGAAATTGGCATGCAGAACGAGGCATCGGTGTCCGCCCGGGAGGTGAAAGACGAACCAGTATTTTGGAGTGACGAAGTTGAGGGTGAAGAAACCCTTTATGCTAGAGGTACTCGACGAGGACGGAGAATGTTGCGGGGTGGTGCAATATGTGATCAACGTCGGGGTAGTGGCCGATGTTCAACCGTATCTGCTAGAATTCCCCAACGCTCATCCACCGGCAGGAGGCAGAACCCACTTGGGCCTGACGGAAAGGTATCGAGGTGTTTCGTATGTGATTCTAGATATCATTGGGCAAGTGATTGTCCGGATGCATACGAAAACGACGGCAGTCGAGAAGAGAATTCTGAAACAGTGCATCTGTCGTTATTTATGGGCTGTGCGGATGATGCCGCTAGTAGACGTAAGTCACAGACTCTAGTAGAAGAACCTAAGGGATGTGCTCTTCTAGACACAGGGTGTTCTACAACTGTATGTGGAGTTGAATGGATCAATTGCTATCTAAGTGAGCTCACTGATTATGAACATGATGCTGTAAGAGAAGAAGCGTCATCTTCAACCTTTACTTTTGCTGATGGTGTCACAGTTTCTTCCCTCAAACGTGTTACTCTGCCCTGCTACATTGGAAACATGCGTGCTACCATCGTGGCTGATGTTGTGGACTGCAATATGCCCTTGCTGTTGAGTGGACGTTACATGAAAAAAGCAAAAATGTTGATTAACCTTGGAACTGACCAGGTCAAAATTTGTGGAACTATCATTGATTTAAAGTCCTCATCTTCAGGCCATTACTTACTTCCAATTTCCTTATGACTAGATCGTAAATTTTGTGAAACAATCATGTTGGCATCTCATGGGGGTGATGTAGAAAAAACCGCTTTGAAGCTTCACAGGCAATTTGGACACCCAACATCGGCAAAACTAATTAAACTGATCACAGATGCGGGAATTAAGAGTTCAAAACTGGAACAGGCTGTCAAGGCTGTATCTGATGCTTGTACAGTCTGTTGCAGATTTAAGAAAGCCAAGCCCCGACCCATAGTCAGTTTGCCCATGGCATCTAAGATTAACGAAGCCATAGCCATGGATTTAAAAGCTTGGGGAAGGCATTATTTCTTAGTCCTTGTTGATTTGGCGACCAGGTATTGTAATGCAATAGTAATCGCGGATAAGTGTGCACCCACCATTATCAAAGGAATATTTCGGAGCTGGATTGTTGTGTTTGGCACACCTAGAAAAATTCTTACAGACAATGGCTGTGAATTCAATAATGCAGAAATGCGAGCATTGGGAGAGGCCTTCAATATCAAGATCATGACAACGTCTGCAGAGAGTCCTTGGAGCAATGGAGTCTGTGAGCGTCAAAATGCAGTCATTGGTGACATTGTTAGGAAGATAATGGCTGATAGCCAGTGTGAATTGGATGTGGCCTTGGCATGGGCAGTATCGGCAAGAAATGCTCTCACCAACTACTCAAGCTTTTCTCCTAACCAACTTGTTTTTGGTCAAAACCCTGGTCTGCCTAATGTGTACGCAAATGATCCTCCAGCCTTGGAACCTTCATCACCATTGAAAATTGTGAGAGACAACTTGAACGCTCTTCATTTAGCCAGACAAGAGTTTATAAAGACCGAATCAGATGAACGCTTGGCTAGGGCTCTGCGGCACAACATACGTTCGAGTGACCTAAACGACATCCGGAATGGAGATGAAGTCTTCTACAAAAGAAATGACAGTCATGAGTGGCATGGTCCCGGAACTGTAACAGGCAGAGATGGGAAACAAATTCCGGTGAGACACGGCGGTGTATACGTGCGAGTGCACGTATGTCGCCTAGCACGAGCGTCAGAGCAAGATACTACAGTTGAAAGTGATGTCAGCAGTGATGAGAAGAAAAATGTTGTCCAGGAGAAGCCTAATGACGATCCTACGCAAGTGCTGAATGACTATCCACCAGATGACGAGTCGGAAGATGGTGTGGTCCCAATCGATGAGCCTCCAACAGTTTCTGTTCCGATTAATCAGCTTCCCAAAGTTTCTGTTGGTCAACGTATAAAGGGAATACATTCAGAAAGTAGAGAGTTGGTGTCTGGAAGGATTATAAGTCGGGCAGGTAAAGCCACTGGAAAGTACAAACACTTCTATAATTTGAAGAGGGACTCTGATGGCAGCATTGATTGGATAGATTTGGAGAAGGATCTTAGCGAATGGGAAGTGGTTGATGATGACACAGAAATGCTTGTTCTTTTCAACTCTGAGGCCGTATTATGCGCTAAGGAAAATGAAATTACAAATTGGCAGAATAATGATGTGTATGAGGAAGTAGATGATGTTGGGCAAGGTGCCATAACGGTTCGATGGGTTGTGACAGAAAAACTGAAAAATGGATAGCCTATTATTAAGGCCCGCTTAGTCGCCAGAGGATTTGAGGAAGACACAGTGGATCTCCGAAAAGACTCGCCTACTTGTTCAAAGGAAGCAGTGCGTTTGGCACTTTCTTTGGCCTCCACCAACCAGAGGGACTGCCACACTATGGACGTGAAAGTTGCCTACCTGCAAAGGTAACGACATTGAGAGAGTTGTTCATTTACGTCCTCCTCCTGAATATGCAAATGGTAAGTTATGGAGACTAAAGAAAACTGTTTACGGCCTTTGTGATGCTGCTAGGCATTGGTATCTGCGCGTAAAAGATCAGTTGTTGAGTCTCGGAGCTAAAGTGTCATCACTGGATTCAGCGCTGTTCTCTTGGGGCAATGGTGGCAAAGTCGAAGGCATTGTATGCATCTACGTCGACGACTTCCTTTGGGCTGGTACACATGAGTTCAAACAGCAAGTGATAAATCGGTTGAGTCAAATATTCCTCATCGGCAGTTCAGAATCAAAAGCCTTCAAATACGTTGGTCTCAATGTCATCTCCAACATTGATGGCAGCATAGCACTCGACCAATTCCAGTATGCTTCATCTTTGAAACCAGTCACGCTGAGTAAACATCGTGCAGCAGTAAAATCAGGGGAGCTGTCCGAGTCTGAGAAAATGGAGTACCGAGCATTAATTGGGCAACTCAATTGGACTGCCACATACACTCGGCCAGATATTGCCTTTGATGTGTGTGAGATGAGTGTGAATAGCAACCGAGCTACCGTAGCGGATTTGCTTAGACTCAATAAGGTGATCCCAAGGGTGAAGACTGACAACATGAAGCTATACATTCCAAGAATGGGGCCGATTGAGGACTGTCATATAGAGTGCTCTTCGGATGCCTCATTTGCCAACCTTGTAGGCAATGGATCTCAGGGAAGTTTTGTGATCTTCCTACGAGATGCTAGTGAGGCAAGATGTCCTATATTCTGGCAGACAAGGAAGATCAGGAAGGTCATCAAATCTACCTTATCTGCTGAGGCATTGGTGCTGCTTGAATGTGCTGAAACTGCTGTATATCTCTCCAACATATTGCATGAGGTTTCTGGATGTGGAAAGATCAAAATAAAGTGTTTTGTCGATATCAAGAGTCTGGTGGACGCCCTTTACTCCTGTAGGAGCGTAGAAGACAGGAGATTGAGCATTGATATTGCTGTGTTGCGGGACATTTTGGAGTGGGGGGAGATTGATGAGGTATCCTGGGTGGATACATCACAACAACTGGCTGATTGTCTCACCAAGAAAGGTGCCTCGACCGAGCGGCTGCGTGCAGCAGTCAGCCGAGACTAGAAAGTTTATAATGCTTCAAGAGACATCACATATCTGTATGTGGCCACAGACTGGGTCTTGACAGCAATTAAACAAAAGTGTATGTATTGGATACATAGTGTGTATCGAGTGTTGATGGTACTCACACAAAAGTCTATGTATTGGATACACAGTGTGTATCAGACGCAAACAGACCATCCAGCTTTGTCCTTGGAATCTTCTGTCAAATTAAGAAGAGAGGACAAGAGTGTTAGTGTGTGTGCGCACGCACACACCTAAGTCACGAGTGATGATGTCATCGGAAGGTTCCTGTGGTATGCAACCGGAAGCCTTGGCAGTTCACGTCGTGAGGCGGCCGGTGAGTGTGGTTTGCCTAGTTCCTACAATCAGCATACAGCATCTCCCATGGGAGTCCATCTCTGAAGTCACGTGAGAGGGTTTCAAGCACCATGATAAACAACAAGGGACTCAAAACTGACCCCTGATGCACACCAACATTCACGGAAAACTCATCACTCAAAGCTCCATTCACTCTTACCTGGGTGCGAGCACCCATGTACATGGCCATAACCACCCTAACCAGCCATTTTTCCAACCCTAGCTTTCTCATTGCCCACTTCACCACCTCTCTAGGGACTCTGTTAAAGGCCTTTTCCAAATCAACAAAAACAAAATACAATTCCCTTTTCTTTCCAATATATTTTTCCTGAAGCTGTCGAACAACGAATATGGCATCAGTGGTCCCCCTGCCTGGCATAAACCCAAACTGCATCTCATCAATATTCACTCTTTCTCTAATCATACCTTCTAGAACTCTCTCCATTACTTTCATTACGTGATCTAAGAGCTTTATACCTCTGTAATTTCCCCTTTCCAGGGCTTCACCCTTTCCTTTGTACACATTTACAATTACACTCTTCAGCCAATCATCTGGGACAACACACTCATATATAATCATATTTATCAGGTCAGTGACTAACCTCACCCCAGTATCTCCTGAGGCCTTCAACATTTCGGCAGTCAACCCAGACACACCTGCCGCCTTCCCCACCTGCATCCTGCCTTTTGCCTCACTCACAGTAGCAGCGTCAATCAAAGGCCAAGGGCCAAACACTGGATCAGCTGGCTCCAAACCTTCCCTATCCCAATCAAACTCCTCATTCAACAATACACTATAATGCTCTCTCCATGCATCTTTAATATCCTAACTGTTCACCACTACCCTTCCATCATCATTCTTCACGCACTGCTCACCTACAATGTCCCGATTATCCCTCTTCACCTGATTTGCCACCCTAAAAATCATATTTTTCCTTTCTCCATGATTTAGATTATCAAGTAAAAGTTTCTGTGACTCATACTTCGCCCTGTATACCTCTCTTCTAGCCCTGTGCTCGGCAGTCAAGTACTCCTCCCTGTTACCACCCTTCTTCCATTCCCAGAGAAGCCTTCTTTTCTCCTTAACTGCAGCTTCTACACCCTCATCCCACCACCAAGTTACTTTATGTCTTGGTGGGCCTCTTGTCCAACCGCATATTGCATCGGTAACTCTCAAGAGGTTGTTCTTAAGGGCTCTATACTGTTCATTAATGCCTCTATCTACGGCTTCCTGTTCAGCCACCACTCTCCTCATCTCACTATAAAAGGCACCCCTTACTGATTGGTTTCCCAGCTTCCATATTTTCCTCCTAGGTACATATGTTCTCCTTCTCATCACTCATTCCTAAAGCACCAAGTCACAAATCAACAGTTTGTACTGCTGCACACACTCCTCGCTTCCTATAACTTTAACATCCCTCACTAATCTCCTATCAACCCTCCTGACCAGAAAATAATCTATCTGACTACTATTTCCCCCGGACTCGTACGTAATCAACCGGCTGATTCTTTTCCTAAAATGTGTGTTGCACAGAATTATGTCCATAGCCTCCCCAAACTCGAGTATTCTTTCCCCTTCCGCATTCCTCACACCATATGCACAACCTCCATGGACTCCTTCATAACCTTGAGCTGCTTCACCCACATGACCATTTAAATCCCCTCCCAGAACCACTACCTCATCATCACCCATACCACTCACTACATGTATTAACTCATCCCAAAATCTATCCTTCTCTGCATCATCCAATCCTACCTGTGGAGCATATGCAGATATAACTGAAATCAATTTCTGCCCAATCAAGATTTTCACTACTAATATCCTATCACTTACTCTCATAACATTCATGACATATTCCACCCACTTCTCTGCAACCAACACACCCACACCCCCATATCCATCAGTTCCCCCCTGCCAAAAAAAACTTATAGTAGCAATCCTTCCCAACAATCTTTCTGGCTGATCCACCCCTGTACCGGACTTCCTGCAAACATGCCACATCCACCCACCTCCTACTGAATGCCTCAACAACTTCCCCTGCTCTTCCTCTCAAACTTCCCACATTCCACGAAATTTGTCTGGGCTTTCAGGTAGTGACTTGTATCATCTATCAGCACTGCCAATGTCCAACAATAGTCAGAGCTGCTAATGTCATCAGTACTCCCATCCATTGTTGACAATTTAGCCATTTTCCCCCATTCTAGACTCCCCTCCCTACCTCCCCTCCATTACCCACTCGTGTCGTCTGCTCAGCTGCTCTGCGCTAAGTAAATCTTCCCTGGATTTTTCCACTGTTTTCATCCATTGAAATGAACCCTATGCCCTATGCCATACACCTGAAACTGGCTAATTATCACTTGGCAACATCCAACCTGCACTCATTCGCTAATTTCCCCTGCTTTTTTTTCCCGTGAAATATGCCGTATGAGCTACTCTCGTAATATAAATGTATATAAGAAAGGAAGGGAGAAACCTGAGTGATATTTATATTCACCTGGAACCACCTAATTTATTATGTATTGTCTAGATTTCCTACGACTTATCTCTTAGCATATACATTAGCAGCTGACATTTTCAACTCTTGGCTACCAAGATACGTATTGTACATTCAGTTCGCTCTCGTCCTTCACGGTGAAATTACGTCGCAGTCGCGCCCCACCATTTCTGCCCCTTTTGCGCCCATTATAAAAGGCCCTGTGACCTCTACCCCTACTAAACATCGTGTGGGAAGCGGTAAAGGACTGTGGATATATATATATATAAGTGTAATAAAGTACTAGAAATAATAAAGTGTGAGTGTGTATATGAGTAAGAAATGACAGAATACAAGCGGCAAATTAGCGCGAGTGGGAGAGGCTCGTACGCACTCGTATTTTACATTGCGTTCACAGTTTTTTTTTTTTTTAGTATGGATTCCAAACTACTTGGAAATCATTGAATAGTGTTTCTAGTGTTAATATCTGGCAGTGGTATTCATATTACGGGAAGTCGGGAAGTGTAAAGTGGGGACTTAGTTACCCAACTTCAGAAGTCTACACAAGTCCTACGGTAGTCGATGAGTGCTAAAAAAACATCCCAGGAGAAAGCTGAAGGTATGTGCCATATGCATATGTAATTATAATATTCTAGGTCTAATAACTGATTTTTGGCAAATATTTTTAAAAAGTCAGTCGGAGTGCGAATATCCCCGCGGGATGGGCACGGCGCGCCTCCAAAAACCAAGCGGTTTAAGGGTTAATGAAGACAGCTATGGGTGATGCTAGAATATAATTCAAAGGTGACTACAGCGAGGAAGAAACAAGTTAATTATTGACTAAAGGTGCAACTAATAAATAATACCCAAAACCTATGCTATTGAACATAGACTTTAATGAATCCCCCTGAAATATAGTTATTAAAGTGATTAATTAATAATAAGTATATTTATATAACGATAGGGAATCGTCCAGGGAGCGAAGTGTCCTAACGGGGAATCGTCTGTGTTTTGACGGCGAACTGTTTGATGGCGAATTGACTTGACAGAGAATTGTCTCGGAACCTACCTAACACACCACCTTCCTCACCAGCACTTTCGACGCTTTCACTAGCTAATGCACTCACTTCGTTCATAAACCCTTCAAAGTCTATTTCTGACACCCTATTGGGCATCACGTCACGAGTGCGCATCATCGACGTCACAAGGTGGGTGGAGTGTAGGCAACCACTGGTGCTTCTTGATGTGGCAATGTCGTGTGCTCAGGGCTAACCCTGGATTTGGGCCACTCCTCACTGCCATCTCGCCTATTATGAGTTCAATTCGTGTCACTATTAAAAAATACACTAAAATTCGATAAACAATAGGTCCTGGTGTACAAAGGGATTCACATACTCTAAGCTCGCTTACTATGCGTGCCTACTGTAGTGTTTAAATGTATGACTGAAATACACATTTTCACTGTTTTAGTGATGGGGGAACCCATCGTCCACCCACTTAGTGCTGTGATACTCAATTTTAGGGTAGCTCAACACTCAGTGGAATGCCAAATGATTTCATGTAAACCAGGAAATCACTGACAATGCTGGGTGGTAACCTTATAACCAACCGACACGTGTTCCTATATAACAACATGTGGGCTGGCGTATGGTATGTGCCCCTCTCTGGAAAAAACTAACTACAATAAGAATATGAAGCCTTGGATCAGGACTGACCTAAAGGTGACAACTAAGGACCGAACAAAGGATGTGGTATGGACTGCAACATGGAATGTAAGGGGTGCGAATGATAAGGGGAAAGAGAGAGAGATTGTCCAGGTGCTTGGGAGTGCGAAAGTGGATGTATGTGGAATAACCGAGACTAAATGGGGAGGTGTGTGAAACAATGGGAGTATGGATGGGGTATATGCAGAGGAGTGGGTGAGAATAAGAGGACAAAGGAAGGGGCATGTATTGTTGTGTGCAAGAGATGGAAGGAGAACACAATAGAGAATGGATCAGTTGGCTCAAGGATTGTGTGGGTAAGACTGAAAGTTGGAGTACAAATGTGGGCGATTGTGTGTGTGTGTATGCACCAACACAAGATCGTGCAAGTAGAGTGAAATAAGAGTTCTGACCAAATGTGGAAGTGTGCATGGAAAAGTCTGAAGCAAATGAGGAAGTGTTTTTGATTAGAGATATGAATGGAATAGTAGGGAATATGAAGGTGGATGGAGTAGTTGGTGAGTGGGGTGTGTCTGCTGAATTGGATAAGAATGGCAGTGCTCTAGAGGACATCAGTGCTGGGAGGGGGTTGGTTATAGCTCATACCCTCTTTGGACACAAAATGATCCACAGGTATATGTGGTGATGAGAGGGATGGGTGGTGAACTGAATGAAAAAAAGGCAGTGACTGAGTTTGTGTGTGTGTGGACGATAGAATGAGAAGATAATGCATGCAAGAGCATATAGAGGTTGGGGGAGTGGACTTTCTGACCACCAACAAATGGTGAAAGTCAAGGTTCAAATGAAATGGAGGAATAGAAGAAGGGAAGGACATGAGGAAGTATTTCTAACAAGGAGGGGTAGAAAGGCTGCAAGAGGATGAAAGAGAAGTGGAGGAGCGATTAGGTAAATATGATTTGCAGCAGATGGGGGGTGTGGAAGGTGTGTGCAAGATATTCACAGAAGAAATCTGTGCAGCATGTGAGGTGGTGCGTGGGGTGAAGAGAAGACGAAAAGGGGTGCAAGGTGTAGCATGATGGAATGAAGAGGTGAGACAGGCTGTGGCACAAAAGAAGAAAGCATATACAGTAGTGAGTGGATGAGAAACTGGGTCATGGAGGAAGTTGAGAGAACGAAGAGAGAATTATATGTAGAGAGGAGGAGAGAAGTGAAAAGATTAATAAGAGAGCACAAGAAGGTAATGGATGAGGAATTTGGAAGAAATTTGAGAGTAAAGTGGAGTGAATGTAAGAAACTGTCCTGGAAAGAGGTAAGGAGAGTTAGATTGGGCAATAAAGAAGTTAGTAGAAGAGTGAAAGATAAAAATGGTAAATTAGGCCGTCAGTGCTCCTGCTCCCCAGATGGTGAGTACAGCTCCTCATGCATCTGGTTCGGGTAGGATCCCTAAGGCAAATACTCCTGTCAGATTTGAAGAGATGTGTGCCATGCAGCCTTATCAATGGCTGGCCGCTTCCTCCACAGGCCCTCCCACACGTAACAGTGCCTTCCTTGTTCAGCCAGGGTTTGTGGGAGGTGTTTCTGTTAATGTACTGAGAGACAATGGTTCCTCAAGTTGTACTGTCAGGCAGAGTCTTGTTCGACCTGAGGAGTACACAGGTAGGCACACCCAAGTTAGACTTATCGATGGATCAGTGAGAATGTTCCCTGAGGCACGTATCCAGGTAGCATCTCCCTTTTACACAGGTTCAACAGTTGCAGTTGTCATGCAGAAACTTTGTTTGACCTCATAATAGGCAATATACCAGGTGCCAAGCATAGTTGCACCACAGATGTCACTACTCAGACTTCGGCTGCAGTAACACGAGCCATGGCCACAGCTCCAAATTGTGTTGCCCCAGTGGCTATTGCATTGCCGCAAGATCTGATTTGTAGTCAAGATGTTGTACACTGGGTTCCCTAAGACTGTGCTGTTCTAAGAGATTTGAGCAATCCAAGAACTAGCTTGGTTCCCAGTCAGTACTATGCTGCTAAGACCCCACGTCTCGCTTGTTGGCCCCACAAGACATAATATGTCTGGGGTCTGTACATACATATGTACTGTAGCTTATAAGTGCACCGTAGATTAAGGTAGGTTAAGGGGGAAATCCGAGACCCCGCAGAGGCAATCTGAGGCTGAGTTTGAATTACCTTGTGGTGTGTCTCGAGCTGTGGGCCTTCCTTAGGATTCCCGGAGATTACACAGAAGCCACATGAGTGTTCACACCCATGCAGGGTGTTAAAATGTGACCTGCCCAAGTTGCATAGGGATTCTCGACTACCTTTACTAATTATAAGTGTGCAGTCAAGGTGAACCCAACCGAGGACACCGATGACAAACGGGCAGTCGAGGTGACAAGCCCTTTGTAATGATAAGTATAGCTATAAGTGTGCAGTCACAGTGAGCCCAATGGAGGACACTGATGACAGGCGGGTACTCGTGGTGCGATCCCAGCCGAGGGCACCGACGACGAGCCCTTTATTAGGCGTAAGTGTAGGTTAGAAAAGGCAACTAGTAAGGAAATAATGGCGACATACGTACGAAATTTGCTGTTGGCTGACTTTCAGCCAAAGAGTACCTTCTTTTGTGTGTGTGGATTGATTGCTGGGTGGATGAAATTGTAATACAGTGCAAATCCTTTCATTGACACTATTGATACTCCACCTTGACTCATCCCACAGGTACAGTCGTTGGGTGAAGAAGATGTCTAGGACCACTGATCGTCTGCTGCATGCTGGCACTTCATCTCCTCTGCCCTCGTCGCCTTTATTATTGCATTAACATGTATTATTATTATTGCTTACACGTAGGTACAGTTACACTACAACTGTCACACCTACACCGTGTATCACATACACCACGCTACATAACAATTAGTTGTCAATGTAAATGTAGCGAATTTTCGCTCAGTTGACCTGAGTACAGGATTTTCCACTGTCATCTCGGAGTTTTTCCCTCAAGCTTGCTTTTCTTAACGTAAATACGAGGTTTTACGCTCACAGGCGACACTGTTTTCCTCCTGTAACAGGACAGTACACACACCACAGTGTGAATCTTGTGTGACTGAGCTAGGATGCATATATATATATTGTATATAATGTCAAATTTTACTAGTGTAAAATTTGAATTTTTTCAGGGGCGTAATGTCACGAATTTTCTACATCGTAACGTTATGTTAAGTAGATCGTGACATCGAGCGATAAATTTTGAAATGTCGGTTCCGCCTGAACCGTTACGCCTGTCGTGCCATCTCCCCGCGCTCGCCGCGCTAAGTATTCAAATTGGAGCTCAGTCTGTCTTTAGCCATGGAACGAGCGGGTCATGCCCACACGAAAAGCTCGAGTGATCGTTTTTCTTAGCAATTTCAGATTTCAGCTTGTGTCGGCGTGTGTTCCCGAGCTCCCACCAATCTTTGGTGTTCGACTACAGTACAGTCTCATCCATACCGATTAGTATTTTCCTGTTTTCCTAGGCTTGAGCTTTTTGAGATATTTAGCTGTTTGTCTGAGTGAGTGAGTGCATTTCTTTTCCCCTGATTTGAATTGGAGTCCTGTAACATGAATTTGTTTGCTTGTATTTAATAAATTTACAGTTCGTTTTTTGAGCTTTGTTACAATGTAACAGTCGTGTTTAATTTTCCCACTTATTTAATATAGTTTTGCTACTCCACGTTAGCACAACTCTTTGTATTAAATCACGACTGGTACTTGGGCCAGCTTTTGGCAGTAATCCTTGAATCCGTTGTGCTAGCTAGGAGTTTGGCTCAGCCAAGATCCTGTTTATCTTTATTATTATCATTTTGATTGTTAAGGGGAGAAACTAACTTTCTTAGAGGCCAACGGTACAATATTACAGGCTAATAAAGCGTCTAGTCTCTGCTGCGTACCGTTGAGAAAGTCTATAAATTCTCGACTCTAGAGAATTGGCGAAGTGAGCCAGCATAAAGTGAGATCGCTGCTCGATTTCACAAGTCTATTCTCTCTCAGTAAATAACTCAATAGTCATTCTTAGTACACATAGCTGTACATTGTATACTTGAGTTGTACAATATCATTACCCTTTTGAAATACATAAATTTCCTCTGACATCTGGCGACCTCAAGCCAGGATGAAAGCATAAATTTCCCCAGCGGAGCAGGGACAAAAAGTGGGTAGACGGAGAGAAAACTTTAAGGAATTGTTGAACATAGAGAATAAAAGTAATGCAAGTATAAGTGGTTGGAGAATGGCTGGGATAAGGAGGTCCAGTTGAGGGCATTGTTAAGAGAAACACCGAGACTTTCAATACTTTTGGAGATAGGAATATTGGTAGCATTGAAGATAATACAGAAATCTGGCAATATCTGTCTGTTAGTAAATTGTATATATTTGGTTTTACTAACATTAAATGAGACAAGGTTATTCTGACCCCATTCAGTGATCCTAGGTAAGTATTAGTTTATGGAAATGGCTGTACTGAGTTGTGAGAAAGAGATATTAAACTCTTTAAATGCATGATTAAGTGTGAATGAACTGTGAAATGTTAAATGGATGTTTAAGTGTGAATGAACTGTGAAATGTTGAGTCACCTGCATATGAATGGATGGAATTATGGGTGACATATAAGAGATCATTAATATGAATTAGGAATAGGGTTGGTGTCAGAACTTATCCATATGGCACGCCAACATTCACTGAGTGGAAATTGCAATATGCATCATCTTCTCTTACCCTAATATTTCTGTCATTGAGATATGAGGAAATCAAAGGAACAAAGGACATTAGTCCATAGCAAGGGAGTTTGGGTAGCAGGGAATGGTGCCGCACCCTTTGAAAAACTTAAGAAATATCAAGGGCTACTGCATAAGTTTCTCCATGTTGGTCATTTGATTGATGGATGGTGTGACTCAGGAGTATATCAATGGTGGATCTTTCGTGGTGAAACCCACACTGTCCATCACTAATTTAGTCGTTGGATTCAAGATGTTTAACTAAGTGCTTATTCATTACAGTTTTAAATACTTTACCAAGAGAAGATGTGATAGATATTGGTCTGTAATCAGAGGGGTCAGAGGAACTTCCTTTCTTTGGAATTGGGTGGATATTGGCTTCTTTCCACGAACTAGGGCATGAAGAAGTACGTATGCTTAGTCTAAATAATTTAGCTAGAACAGAAGCAGGTTCTGGAGAGAACTTTTTCAAAACAATTGAAGGAGTTCCATCTGGGCCTGGAGCTTTATTGGTTGGTAAATTGTCTAGGATGGATTTGACATATCTGACCTGTATTTTAAGTAGAACAATTTTGGGAGAATCAAGTTCTAGTGCTGGAACATTCTGGCTGTGGTAGAATTTCTGGTAAATATCCTTGCTTTACCACATGGGTCCCTTGTAATATTACTGTCTAAGGATTTTAGTGGGGGAATGAGTGATGACTTGTTAAAGCTACTATTGAAAGAACTGAGAGCTGACCAGAATATTTCTAGTGTCATGAGGATTGTTTATTAGTTTGGATGCTTGGTTGTGAAGAAAGTTTGATTTAGTTAGATTTATTACTGCTTTTGCATGGTTTCTAGCAATTTTAAATTGACTGAGTGATTCAGATGTTATTTATTTTAAGTAAAAGTTATATGCTGATGACTTTTGGGCCATTGCTCTGGCACAATTGCCATCAAACCATTTTGGGGAGTCTGATCTTTTAGTGAACTGTTGACCCAGTATGAAAAATTCCATACCAGCATGTACTACGTCATTAATGTAGGACTGGGTAGAATTGATGTCACTAGAGAAGAAAGACTGCGATGGAAAGTCAGAAAGATAATTTCCAAATCCACCCCAGTCTGCCCTATCAAAGTGCCATTGGGTTACCCTGACAGGTTCAGAATGGGGAGGTTTGGGGGAGCCGACTAACGACACTTTGATGAGATTGTGGTCGGAGGATCAATATGGTGACAGTACTTCTATCCTGTATTAATCTGGATTATTTGTCAGGAACAGATCCAAGAGATAGATGTTATGGTCAGGATTATCTGGTAGTCTGGTTGGCTGCTTTACCAATTCATCGCTCATCGCTCATTTTTGAAGGCTCCAACATGCTTGCATGTGTCGGCCTTGGTCACCTAATGGCGGCTCTCCATGCTGCTCGATCTCTGGCAGCCTCCCCATTCAGTCCCTTAACCCTTAAGTCACATTTAATGACCTCATCCCATGTCTTTCTCGGTCTACCCCTCCCACCCCCCCCCCCCCCCCAATATTAACACCCCTCACCCTCTGTACCCAATTATCCTCCCCCATCCTCTCCACATGCGTGAAATTAAACGATTCTGCAAACAGCACGCATTCTAGAGCAGTATCGTCAGTCCTGGCAGAATGCAATGACCAATCTCCATTATGTGCGTTAAAACTACCATAAACGGTAATTTCAGTGGTAAGGGTGAAGTTAAGGTTAGCCAACTGTGTGGATATGGAGTCAAATACACCAGGTTCTGAAGAAGCACTGGGGGAACAATAGACTACACAGATATGCTTGGAAATATTTAGATAGTTTATACAGCAAATATCAAAATTAGTTTAGTGAAGGCGATTGTATGTGTGTATGCACCAACAGAGGACCAAGTGGCAAGAGTGAAAGATGAGTTTTGGGCAAATGTAGAAGCCTGTATGGACAAGTGTGAAAGAAGCGAGAGAGTGTTTTTGATTGGACACATGAATGGTAAAGTTGGGAATGTACGAGTGGATGGAGTGATTGGTCAGTGGGGTGTGCCAGCTGAGATGGATGGGAATGATAATGCCTTGATGGACATCTGTGCTGGTAAGGGGCTGGCAATAGCCAACACCTAGTTTTGGCACAAGATGATCCACAGGTATACATGGAGAGTCTTGAGGAGGATGGATGGTGAACTTGTAGAACGGAAGGCAATGATAGATTACGTGTGAGTGGATGAGCAAATGAGAAGACAAATGTTGGATGCAAGAGTGTGGAGAGGGTGGGGGAGAGACCAAGGGGAAGACAGGAGGAAGTAGCTCCTGAGAGAAGAGTGGAGAAGTTGGAAGATAGTGAGAAAATAGCAGAGTATAAAAGAATAGTGGAAGAAAGATTGGGAAGGTATGAGTTAGAGCAGATGGAAGGGGTGGAAGATGTATTTAAGATTTCACGGAAGAGATAGGGGCAGCATGTGAGGAGGTTTGTGGAGTGAGGAGGAGATGCAGGGGTGTGCAAGGGACAGCATGGTGGAATGATGAGGTGAAACGAGCTGTGGAACAAAAGAAGAAGGCATATAGTGAATGGCTAGTGGGCAGAGGTAGGGGAGAAGATGAGAGAGAGAAAAGAGAGGTATATGTGAGGTGGAGAAGAGGGGTGAAGAGATTGGTGAAGAAGAGTAAAAAGAAAGTGGATGAGGAGTTTGGAAGGAATCTGATTGTAAAATGGAGGGAGAGTAAGAAATCGTTTTGGAAGGAGGTAAAGAAAGTAAGACAGTGTGAAAGTGGAAATAGTAAGGGAGTGAAAAATGGGAATAATAGATTGCTGGTGGAGAAGAGAGAGAAACTGAGGAGATGGAAGGAGCACTTTCAGGATTTGTTGAATGTAGAGAGTGAGAGCAGAGCAAGTATAAGTGGCTGGGGAATGGCTGGGAGAGGAAGAGGTGAGAGGAGGGAGGAAGAGATCAGTAGGGTGGAAGTAGTGGAAGCATTGAAGAAGGTCAAGATGGGAAAGGTCCCAGGAATTGATGGAGTGTGTGGTGAAATGCTGAAGTATGGGGGTGAGATTGTTGTGGAATGGATATGGAAGTTGTGTAGATTGGCTTGGGAAGAGGGAAGGGTCCCAGAGGAATGGAAATCAGGTATAACTGTTCCTTTATATAAAGGAAAAGGGGAGAGAGAGAAGTATGTGGTAACAATAGGGGCATTTGCCTTCTTAGTGTGACTGGAAAGATATATGGCAGAATACTTATTGACAGGGTTAGGGATATAACAGAGGAGTTAGTTGGAGAAGAACAAGGGGGATTTAGGAAGAGAAAAGGGTGTGTTGATCAGATATTTGTATGAAGAAGTATCTAGAGAAGGGAAAGAGAGTGTATGCTGTCTTCATGGACTTGGAGAAAGCTTATGACAGAATAGATAGGCAAGGTATGTGAAAGGTATTAAGAATATATGGAGTGGAGGGGAAATTGTTGAGTGCTGTGAAGAGCATGTACGAAGGAGCTAGGGCTACTGTGCAAGTGGATGGTGAGCTAAGTGAGGTCTTTGATCTGAAAGTGAGACTGAAACAGGGTTGTGTGATGTCTCCATGGCTGTTTAATATATACATGGATGGGGTTGTAAAGGAGGTGCAAGATAGGGCAGTGGATGTGGGGGTGACTCTAATGAATGAGGGGGAGATGTGGAAGATTCCAGTGTTGTTGTTTGCTGATGATACAGTATTGTTAAGTGAAGATGAAGGGGAGTTGCAAGGTTTGGTAAATGAATTTGGGACAGTGTGTAAGAAGAGGAATCTGAAAGTCAATGTGAACAAGAGTAAAATTATGGTGTTCAAGAGGAATGAAGTCACAGAATGCACAGTGAGGTTGGATGGTGAGGATATGGAGAATGTGAGTGCATTCAAGTACTTGGGTAGTGTGATGAGTAAGGATGGAAGTTTTGGGGATGAAATACAAGGGTACAGCAGGGAAGGAAGGTTGTTGGTTCATTGAAAGCAGTGATGAGAAATAGGGAGGTGAGTATGGAAGTCAAAAAGTCACTGCATGATAGTATCATGATCCCTACCCTGACGCATGGAAGCGAGGCATGGACCTTGCTAGAGGGTAACAAGTCAAGAATGAGAGCAGTGGAAATGAGTTACTTGAGAGGAGCATGTGGAGTGACATGGAGGGACAGGTTGACGAATGAAGAAGTGAAGGAACGTTGTGGGGTGGATGTGGTTGAGAAGATTAGGAGAAATACACTGAGGTGGTTTGGACGTGGGGAGATAATGGAGAATGAAACTCTGACTAAAAGGGTGTATGCAGGTGGGGTGGAGGGAGGGATAGGGAGGGGAAGGCCGAGAATGAGGTGGAGGGATGGAGTTGAGAGGTATATATGAGGGAGGGGGGAGTGAGCTGGAGGGAGGGTAGGCAAATGGTGGGTGACAGAGCGATTTGGAGGCGTTTTGTCTGCAGCCACCCTTTGCGGGATTAGGGCGTCGGGCTATAGATAGATAGATAGTTAAGTGAAGTTCAAAAGTGTCAAATGCAAATTCAGATTTGATATAACAACAGGTGCCAAGCAGTTATGAAAGTCTGTAAGGAGATGGTAACCAGGAAAACACAATGAGGATATTTCAGTATAGGGAGAGAGTTGAGATTCTGTTAGGAACAGGGCTAGATGGGACACTGACTGAAGAAAAAAGTGAACTGAATTCAAATTGTTACTAAGACCACGCATACTGAAGTATAAGGCCGAACCTGCACTTCTCCGCGGACGAGCAAGAACTGTGTTTCCAATAGTCGATGTCGGCACAGTCGCTTGATGGCGACTGGGAGGACCCTTTGCTGCCAGCCCTTTAAAAAAGCTTCTTTTGTTCAGTGTTAATAAGCAAATATCCTTGCCAGTATATCAGCCATAAATTCTACCACAGAGGAAGTCAGCCAGAACATCCCAATACTAGAACTTGACTCTCCTAAAATTGTTCCACTTAAAATACAGATCAGATAAGTAAAATCCATCCTAGACAATTTACCAACCAGTAAAGCTCCAGGCCCAGATGGAATTTCTCCAATTGTTTTGAAAAAGTTCTCCCCAGAATCTGCCTTTGTTCTAGCTAAATTTCAGACTATGCATACGTACTTCTTCATTCCCTAATTCATGGAAAGAAGCAAATATCCATCCAATTCCAAAGAAAGGAAGTTTCTCTGACCCCTCTGATTGCAGACCAATAGCTATCACATCTTCTCTTGGTAAAGTATTCGAAACTGTAATTAATAAGCACATAGTTAAACACCTTGAATCCAACAACTTTAGTGACAGACAATATGGTTTTCGCCACAAAAGATCCACCATTGACATACTCAATCTCCTGAATCACACCATCCATCAAACAACTGATCAACATGGAGAAACTTATGCAGTAGCCCTTGATATTTCTAAAGCTTTTGACAGTGTGTGTCACCATCCCCGGCTATCCAAAGTCACTTGCTATGGACTAAAGTCCTGACTTCCTCGTATCTCAATGACAGAAAAATAAGAGTAAAAGTAGATGATGTACATTTCAATATCCACTCAATTAATGCCAGCGTGCCACAAGGATCAGTTCTCGCGCCAACCCTGTTCCTAATTCACATCAATGATCTATGTGTCACCCATAAACCCATCCATTCATATGCAGACAACTCAACACTTCACAGTTCATTCACACTCAAACACCCATTTACAAAGTTTAATATCTTTAACTCTCAACTCAGTGCAGCCATCTCCATAAATCAAGACTTATCTTACATCAATGAATAGAGACAAAATAACCTTGTCTCATTTAATGCTATTAAAACCAAATACAGTGGAGCCCCTTGGACAGCGACCTTATTAGTCCGCCAAAATGGCCGCTATCCATGAAATCGCTATCCAAGGGGCAAACTACTTACCTAAAAAAATTAATATAGTCCTGGACTCCTTCAGCTATACCCCTAATTTCCTCCATTACCCATCAGTATCACATCATATTTCTTCAGTACTGTAATAAGATAAACGTATACTACATATTCATTTTTTTTTTCCCTCCATGCAGTATTGTTTCTCTGGCTTGCCACACATGTATTGTCTGGCTTTTCGGTCACTTTTACATTACCAGCACTTCCTATTTTTTCCCAGGGCCACCACCACCCCTTGGGCCAGCCCTCGAAGATGAAGCCATGATATTAGAACACTCCGTAGCCAGACAATAAATGGAAGGTCACAAAAAACTTTAACAATGGCTAGACTGTGACAAGTTGAATGACAGCGTGGCGCATGGATAAACAAACAATCTTCTTCTTCTTCTTGGGGTAACTGCGAGGAGGTTCACCTTCCACCCGTCAGTATCACCTAGACACCGGCATTCCCCCAAGAGAAAAGTAAAGGTAAAGGAAAAATTTAAAACTGTAAAAGTTGGTAGGAGGGAGATAGTTGGAGATTAGTTATAAGAAAAGCTTAAGATACATACTTTCACTCCACATGGGTCAATGAACTGAATGACGATAGACTCGCATTCACTATCAGCGTTACCAGGGTACGACCTTGGCAACTCTGCCCATCTGCTCGCAACGTGTTAAATGCCTAGCGGATTTACGCTAACCGTGCACCATTAATCGCTATGGGATAGTTTCATTCCTGTCGCTATCCATGTTTTCGCTACTTAAAAATGCTATCTGAGGGGCTCCACTGTATATACAATTTACTAATAGACAGATATTGCCAGATTCATATACAGTGGGCTCAGACAGTGCACGAGTGGATGGGCAGTCCACGACCTCGAGCACTGTGTTCGCGTACTGTGAATAAGCAATCATATGGGAAAAATAACAAACTGGAGGAACTCCCTCAAACCTTGATATTTTTTTAACCTTAGAGATATAATAAAGGGAAAATTTTTAAAGACACGATAATCCCTTTAAGACCCGGATGCCCAAGTCCCGGACATTTTGAGCTTGGGTAAAAAAAAAAAAAAACGAAATGTGTTCATCTCTACTCTAAATTTGCTGTGCAGTGATGAACAGCTGTGTTAATCTAGTTGTTAATGTACAGTCACGCTCCCTAATTTAGACCCACCCCGAGCCAAGCCCAGAGCTGAGGGAGGCAGTAGCCACGGCTCTTAAACGAACTCATTTACTAGCCAGCCCCCCCCCAACTCCTCCCCTCAATCCCTCCCTCCTCCCTCTCGCCATCCAACGTTCATTCTCTACCTTACTGCATTCCTTTCCACCCTCACCTCTTACTGAAACAATCACTTACTGAAGAGGACAATGCTGGACAGTATTAGACAGTAGATTTGGGAAAACCTAGGGCACAAAAAAAAGTAAGACCTGAATATATTCTTTCTCTTAATAAATTACCTCAAGGGAAACTGTTATAGAGGCTGTATTATACACTCGCTCCGGTGATAGATTAGCCTATACAGTTTGTATTGCTGTAATACTTTTATTTTTACAATTACTATATTTTAATGATTGTTATCGAAGTGGTTATAGTGGTCTGGTTATAGGTCCTATTAATTGGGTTTTTCATGCCCTATGTTTTCCCAAAACTACTGTATATTACCGTCCAGCATTGTCCTATTCAGTAGATGATTGTTTCTGTAAGAGGTGAGGATGCATAGCAATACAGTAAGGTAGAGAATAATCGTTGGATGGCGATAGTGACGGGGGGTGGGGATTGAGGGGAGGAGTGGGGGGATGGGGTGGCTAGTAAACGCGTTCGTTTAAGAGTCATGGCTACTGCCTCCCTCAGCTCTGGGCTCGGCTCGGGGTGGGTCTAAATTAGGGAGTGTGACTGTACATCTGGCAACACCCTGGACAGTCCCAGACTCACTGTGACTGATGTGCTCACCAGCGCTCACCAAGCTCTCATCAGGGGAGGATGTATGCTGTCCATGCTCTTGCTGCATAAATTCTCAGTTTCTTCCCTACATCTCCCCAGCGTTATATTTTCACCTGACATATTCCAAGATGCCTGGAAAGTACCTGAGTGATGTAGAAAAGTCAAAAATATTAACTCTGGCGAAAACATCACATTAAAGTGATGTTTTTTGCCTATCAGAGTTATGTCACGGTGAAGTTTTCTAGCTAAATACAGGAAAGTATCAAGGTTTTTTGCGGTGGCCATAAGTGCAGTGCAACACTGGATTACTGTACGTCCTTAAATGCTCACCTCTAAGTCCTCATTCTCCGGTTCCTTTTCATTTATTTCATGCTTTCTGTCCCTTATTCGTGTGAACAGGGTCTTAAATAGGTGCTGTTCATGTCCGGTAGGGAGTTATTTAGGTGGTTTTCAGAGTCAGGCTGGGTTACAGTCCATAAGTACCTGTCCAGAAGGCTCAGGCCCAAGTCTCGGACAAGAATAACTTCCGGACATGCCTCTGGCTCTATTACGTTGAATCTTGGAGGGATTACTGTACTACAGATACAGCTAAAATAACAAAAATATGATCAGGCACCAAAAAACCAATAGACGACAGGCCTGATGGACTTAAATAGCAGGGGTTCTGAGGTGCGGCAACACACTTAGAGTGCCCCCACCACAGCAAGTGTGTTTAACGGTTACCAGTGTTGTATTATTCCAGGCTTTGAAGAAGAAATTTACGGTCTGTTGAATGTTATATTATTTCCAGAATGCAGCAACAGTAATTATGGTGGGGGCTGCAGGTATGCCGGGTGATGCAGTTAGGTCAGGTGGGGCTGTGGAGGTGCCTGGTGAGTCTAGTGGGGCAGTGGAGGTCGAGGGGATGGCGGCGGGCGAGTCAGAGGAGGTGGTGAAGGGAGGATTCTCCATCTCCTCACTACTTTGTTTGTCTGTTTCATTCCTCATTTTGTTATAGACGTATTAGCAGAATAACAACTTGGCATTCACAAAATAACCGTCATTCAGGTGGATTCAAACGTTATTATGAAAACTGGGTATCTACTCTAACTTACTGTTATTGCCGAAAACGTTATTGTTGAAGTCGTTAATGGCGAGATCATACTGTAGACTCCTCTTAAGCACCTCCCCCACGAGCCTCTAAGTCACGATGGGCGCATCATGTGGGAGGGGGGGGGTCACGTAGTTTGGGAAAATAACGGTTTTGGGCCACTCCTTGCCTCTCCTCGCGTAGTGGGCTAAACTCGCACATTCAAAGTTTTATGGTTATGATTTTTGGTCAAGCATGTACTATGCGATTCGTACACTGTGATCACGCATACTGTGCAAACCCACTGTATTACCTTCAATGCTACTAATATTCCAACCTCCAAAACTATTGAAATTCTCGGTGTATCACTTAATAATGCCCTTAGCTGGGCCTCTCAGGTCAGATCACTTGCTAAAACCACTTCAAAGAAACTTTATTATACAGTCCGTAACTTCTTCACTGATGAGCGGTTAGCTATAATTTATACGAGACACGTGAGCTCTCAGCTAGAATATTGCTCACCCTTGTGGAATGGATGTGCAGAGGTTACACACAAAAAAAAAAAACTAAACAAAATTCAGAACAAAGCTGTTAGAATTATTAATAACCCTGCTATTACAAATAAACTACCTCCCCTACAAGTAAGAAGGAATGCTGTCTCCCTTGCACTGTTTTACAGAAACTTTTATGGCAAATGTTCAGATGAAGTTGCATCCACTGTGCCACCTCTCCATGCCTTCTCTAGGGATACAAGGGCATCTGGTAGCACCCATGGCTAGAATGTCACACAACCTTACTGCAGAACTTCTGCCTATCAGAATTCTTTTATTCCCTGAATGGCAATTCTCTGGAACTCGCTTCCCCAGAACTGTTTCCCCCCAAAATTTCAACCTACAGATGTTCAAGTCCAACTGTTACAGATTTTTTGTATGAATGGAGAAAGCCAGTAATCTGGTGTAAGGATTGTTTTTTTTTATTCATTTGTTTTTCCTTTCTCTGTTGTGTTATTAAAAAAAAGGGAGGTAATAAATTTTTTTTTCTTGCAATTATTTCCGGTTAGTCAGAAAATCTGGTAAGTTGAAGTTACCTAGATCCCCATATAGTTCGACATATGAAGAGTTTACTGTCTTTATATATACGAGATACTACCCAAAAGTTCCAGTAATTTGAACAAAGGGAGCCAACCATTTGCAGTTTTGCCTTTTGCCACTAGGAGGAGTCAGCAGTACCCCTTGTGTGTCAGGGTGGCTCCGGTCGTATCTGTGAGCAGACGTGTTGTTGAGCTACGCTTAATATTATAACGTGGTGTGTAAGTGGTTTAGCGGTTTGAAATGGTGGACCTCACGGAACAAAGAACCTGCATCAAGTTCTGCTTCAAGATCAACAAAACGGCTGCAGAAACTCACCGGTTGCTTCAGCAAGCCTTTAGTGACAATGCCATGTCCCAAGGCAGAACATTTTTCTGGTACATGCGATTCAAGAAATGACAAACGTCCATCGAAGACGATGAAGGTTCTGGGCGACCGTCAACGGCAACAACACTAGAAAACGTCAGAAATTTTCATCAAGCTATCCTTGTAGATTGTAGACGAACAATCCATGATGTTTGTGATATCGTTGGACTGTCATACGGGAGCGTGCAACGCATTCTGTTGGACGTGTTGAGCATGAGATGCATCGTTGCAAAATTTGTGCGAAGAATGCTGAGTGATGAGCAGAAGGCACATCACGTTGCAGCTTGCAAGGAACTCAAAAATCAGGTCAGAGATGACGCCACCTCCATCTCCAAGGTCATAACTGGTGATGAATCATGGGTTAATAGTTATGACCCAGAGACAAAGCAGCAGTCATCACAATGGAAGTCTCTCAATTCACCAAGGTCGAAAAAAGTATGTCAAGTTCGCAGCAATGTCAAGTCGATGTTGATCATTTTCTTCGATATCCTAGGGACTGTTTACAAGAAATTCATCCCACCCGGTCAGACTGTTAGCAGAAAGTTTTACTGTGAAGTTTTGCAGAGCCCGAGGGAGAACATCTGCCGCAAGAGTCCAGAACTGTGGAAGAACAAGGACTGGGTCCCGCCTCATGACAGTGCCCCCGCCCACACATCAACTGTTGTCCAGCAGTTCTTGGCTTCCACTAATACGGTAGTCATTCCCCACACACCCTATTCGCCTGACTTTGCTCCCTGAGGCATTTTCCTGTTTCCCAAGCTGAAATTACAACTGAAAGGGCGTCGATTTGACTCAATTGAGGAGATCCAGACAGAATTGCAGGAGGTGCTCAAGGCCATCACGCCTGAAGCCTTCCAGGGATGCATGAACTCGTGGAAAAAGTGCTGGGACCGCTGAATACATGCCCAAGGGAACTACTTCAAAGGCGACAGTGAGAACTAGGAGGTAAGGTAACTTATTTTCCTACAATATTCAAATTACTGGAAGTTTTGGGAAGCACCTCGCATATATATATACATATAGATATACATATACATATACATATACAGTATATATATATATATATATATATATGTCATTTTTCGTTTTTTTTGAAGGCTGCAACATGCTTGCATGCATCGGCCTTTTTGGATTGGAGCGTGTAGCATTTTATGACCGGACGCCCTTCCTGATGCCTACCAATGACCCTTGGGTGGATTCGATCCTCCGACCCTACGGCCAGAGCAGAGCGCTCTAACCCCTTGATTCTACAGACGCCGAATCAATGGATTTCGGAAGCAACGGACAATATCTGCTGGCAGAGAATCGCTCTGGTTGCCAGTCTTTTTTTTTTTTTTTTTTTTCCAGGTACACTCTTGATCAGTAATTTCTGTTCAGGGGTGTCCCCTTTGTACCCCTTCATACTCAGGGAAGACGGGAGGGGGTGACAAAACGAACTCTGCTCCCCCCCCTTCAACCCCAGCTCCCAACCCTCCCCCATACCCCAACCCCACCCAACCCCTCATTCGTCATTCTTAACTGGCAGTTACATATCAAGCTAACCCCACACTTTACACTCAGTCACATTACTAATACACAAACAAAACACTAGGAAATTTAAAAATATAACTATGAACACAGCAGCAAAAAATTAATGCATTATAACGTTGACAGTAAAACAAAAACGTTGACAATGGTCATACCAGGCCTCATCCATTGGGTCCTTGCATGCGCTTGCGTGCGTTTGTATCTGTGTGTTTGAGTGTCTATGTCTGTGTATTTAACTAATTGTATTTACCTAATTGTGATATACAGGAAATGAGCTACACTCGTGGGGTCCCGTCTCTGTTTCTCAATAAGTCAAATTTTGCCTTAAACTTGTTTAAGTTTTTAGACTGGACAATCTCTTTGTCCAGGCTATTCCACGGGTCTATGCATCTATAAGCAAAGCTAAATTTCTTGATGTCCTTCGAGCAGCTTGGCTTCTTTAGTTTAATTCCGTGTCCTCTTATTACCCTCTCATCCCACACAAACAGATTTTCTCTGTCAATTTTATCTACTCCTGTCATGGTCCTGAACACTGCAATCATGTTGCCCCTCTCTCTCCTTTCCTCTAAGGAAGGCAAATCCAGCCTTTCCAGCCTCTCACTGTATGACAAATCTGCCAGAGTGGGGACCATCTTGGTTGCTGTTCTTTGTATTCTCTCAATCTTGGTTATATCTTTCTTTGTGTGTGGGGACCACACTAATGCTGCATATTCTAACCTGGGGCGGATCATGGCCACTATCAATTTTTTCATCATCTCCTCATCCATGTAATGAAATCGTTTTCGTTTTTGAAGGCTCCAACATGCTTGCATGTGTCGGCCTTGGTCACCTAATGGCGGATCTCAATGCTGCTCGATCCCTGGCAGCCTCCCTGTTCAGTCCCTTAACCCTTAAGTCACACTTAATGATCTCGTCCCATGTCTTTCTCGGTCTACCCCTCCCCCAATATTAACACCTCTCACCCTCTGAACCCAATTATCATCCCCCATCCTCTCCACATGTCCAAACCACCTCAGCCTACCTCTCCTCATCACAACACCAATACACTCCAGTCCCATCCTACCTCTCAACTCTTCTATCGTAAACCCAGCCCCCCCCAGGCCTTGCACGCAGGGACGTACTGCACATCCACCTAATCATTGTCATTTCTGTACGTTTAAACCTGCAAATATCCTCTTCCTTTACTGCCCAGGTCTCACAACAAAACAGCATCACACTCCTAACACATGCTGCATACAATGACCCCTTAGCACATAAGGAGAGTCCTCTCAATGTCAGGAGAGGCAACAGCTCCATGAACTTCTTCCAACCACTTCTCACCCTAGCAACCGAGCTAACTCCAGCCCCACCTCCGGCACATAACATGTCTCGCAAATAACGAAACTCCTCCACACACTCAAGAGACTCACCTGCAAGTTCAACCCTACCATGCCTAACAATCTCTACCTGCACACACGAAATCAGCATCATCTCACAGTCTACCTCTAATACCACTACATCACTTGTGCACCCATTTATCACAAACACCACACAAGATGGAATTACTTCCCACACCCTTGTGGCAAACTGCACATGGCCACTCTCGCTCTCCTCTGATTGTACCGCCACCAACCCTAGATATCATCACTTTTGTTTTATCTGCATTTACCCTTAAGCCCTTGCGCCCCATACCATCTCTCCACTTCTTAAATCTTTCCTCCCCCTCCCTTTCATTCTCTGCAATCAACACCAAATCATCAGCATACAACACATGCCACTCTTATATTGGTCAAGAGTTTATATGTCTCTCTAACTACAGTATCATATTTATGTGCTTTTCAGGTGACAAACTATCCTGGACCAGCACTCCCAAATCTTTCTCTTCTCTTGCTTTTCTAACTGGTTCATTACCCATAAAATAATTCAATGATGGCCTCTTGGTACTTTTACCCATTTCCAATATTTTACATTTTTTTTTAGTTGAATTTCATTTCCCACATCCGGCTCCAATCATGTATCCTATCCAGATCCTCCTGTAGCATTTTACAGTCCTCTTCAACCTCTACCTTCCTCAAGATCTTTGCATCATCAGCAAACAGGCTTGCGTAACTGTTCACACCATCTATCATATCATTTACATAAATCAGGAACATTACTGGTGCCAACACCGAGCCCTGTGGGACACCACTTGTTACTTCCCTCCATCCAGATGTCCTGTCCTTTATTACTGTCCTCATTTGTCTGTCACTCAAAAAGTCTCTCATCCATTCCAGGAGGCTTCTCTTCAGTCCTCCTATATGCTCTAATTTTCATATTAGTCTCTTGTGGGGTACTTTGTCGAAGGCCTTCTCCAGATCTAAGTACACACAATCCACTCAACCGTTTCTCTCCTGTAGCACGTCAAACACCCTTGAGTAAAAGCTCAACAAGTTGGAAACACATGACCTTCTACTTCTGAATCCAAACTGACTTTCAGTCAAAATATTCATCTCTTCCAGATATTTCTCCATCTATCTTTCAGGATTCTCACACAATTTCGCAACCATGCTGGTTAGGGACACTGGTCTATAATTCAGGGGTTCTTCCTTGTTTCCTCCCTTATAGATTGGCACCACATTTGCCCACTTCCATTCTCGAGGCACTTTCCCCTCTTCCAAGGAGCACACAATTAAATTGTGATCCTTATCCGCCAGTTGTTCTCTGCATTCCTTCAGTACCCAATTAGAGATTCCATCCGGTCCTGGGGCTTTCCTTACATCCTGAGTTCCCAGTAATTTATAGACTATATATTTTATCACCACATTTCTAATCACTCCCTCCCCCTCCACAAACTCCCTTTCCTTAGTGAAAACCGATTGGAAACATTTGTTCATTATTTCAGCTTGCATTACTGCATCCTTGTAGACCTCTTCTTCTACTTTCAGTTTGGTGATTCCTTCCCTTTGCTTCAATTTGCCATTAACAAATCTATAAAACAATTTGGGTTCATCCTTACATTTGTCAATTATACCTTTCTCAAAGTTCCTTTCTTCCTCTCTACATATTCTTGTATATTCATTTCTAGTTCTTTTACATTCTTCCTTTACTCTGTTATTACCTCTCTTTCTCCATTTGTTCCATGCCATGTCCCTCTCTTTTTTTGCTATCATACACCTTCTATTAAACTACTCCTTTTTCCTGTTTTCTTTCCCACTTGCTCTTGGCACATATTTTTCCACTCCCAAATTGTTAAGGTCTAAAAAGATATCCCACTTCCTGTGTATCTCTCTTGTTTCTCTGAATTTTCTCCAGTCCGCATTTTTGACAATTTTTTTCAATTCTGCAAAGTTTGTTTTCCCAAAGTTGCACAGTAAACCTACCATAAGTCGAATTTTTAGAAGATGGAATCTTCGGTTAGCCGAACTCTGGCCGAGACCATGTATGAAAGTAGGCTGAAATGCGAAAGTAGGGGGAGAAATGGCGCCAGGCGGACACGTGGCGCCAGTCTGCTGCTTGCTTTTGGAGACGGTAGTTGCGCCATTCTTACTGTCATCTAGTGCTGAGCAGTGCTCTCCTTTCGCCTTCTGCCTTGCCATGGAAAGTTCAAAGCTTAAAGGAAGTCATACTGGCACCTCTAGTTGTAAAGGAATGAGGCTAAAAAAAAAAAAAAAAATGTGCGCGTGTGACTAAGTGTAGTGATCACGATTAAAGTTCACTACTATTATTACTGAAAGTGTTACATTGCAGTCTATTACAGTGATTACATTTAAGTTTAGTTCTTAATACAGAGTGAAATAAATACTGGGTACTGTTTAGAATTTACGTTAAAGTGTGAACTCACCCACCTCCACCACCTCAGTCTCCAAAACAAAACAAACTGCCGACAAATCTACTGCCTCTAACGAAAGGTGTTACACTGCAGTCTATTACAGTGATTACATTTAAGTTTAGTTCTTAATGTAGAGTGAAATAAATAAGGGTACTTGTTTAGAATTTATGTTCAAGTGTGAACTCAACCACCTCCACCGCCTCCGTCTCCAAAACAAAACAAACTGCCGACGAATCTACTGCCTCGAACGAAAGGCAAATTATGTGCACTGAATTCTTTCTTTTTTGTCTTTCTTTATTAATTTATACACTGTATATGCTCCTTTACTTTAGTGTTAAGAAGACAAGTAGTAAGTATTGTTTTTGCAATTTGGGGGGGTGAAAATCCATCTCCAACACATGCTGCCGACAGTCTGTACTGCCTCTGTGAATGATTTTCTACCAATTAACCACTTCAGTACTGTGATGTCAATTTCTACTTTATTTACGCTTTCTCCAGCCGATTTTATGGCACTCAGGACTGGACTCACATACTGAAGGGGTTAACGAAGGCTGTACCAATCCCGTGAACTTCCACAGATCCAACCTACACTGACTAAAATTGTCTGGTGGCAGAAAGAACAAAATGAAAATACACCCAGCACTGAAGGGGTTAAAGGTATATTAAATGCACTAAATTGTTTTTTGTCATAACTTATTTATTTATATATGCTTCTTTACTGTTGAAAGGACAATAGGTATTGTCTTAGCAATTTGAGGGTGTGAAAATTCGGTAATTTAGCAATTTTGGGGTGTGAAAATTCGGTAATTTGGCAATTTTGGGGGGTGAAAATTCGGTAAGACAGAAAATTCGGTAATTCGAACCAGGGTAGAGCCCCATATAGTTCGGCTTATGAAGGGTTTACTATATCTTCCTTGCCTATAAAGCTCATCTCTTGGCACCACGTTCCCAATTATCATCTGGAACTCAATGACCACATAATCACTTTTTCCTATAGGACACAGATAATTTAAAGATTCAATTACATCAGGTTCTTTGGATAGTAGCAAATCTAATCTTGCTGGTGTGTCATCACCTATGAATCGTGTCTCTTCTTTGACCCACTGCGTCATTACATTATTCATTGCTATATTTAACAATTTAGTGCCCCACGAATCTTTGCTGCCTCCTGAGTCCCATTCCTCCCAGTTCATCTCTTAACAATTAAAGTCATTCATTAGGATTATATTGTTGCTTTTCTCAATAATTTCTGTAGATAAACCATGTCTGACAACATCTGGTATTCATCGTCATTCCATGCTCTCGTCTTAGGGGGAACATAGGGCACTGCCATCTCTCTTACCATTCTCCCCAGTTTCTAATTTCATATTTATTGCTTCAGCCCTGCCCTTTGCCATTTCCACTGTATCTACATTTATATTGCCCTTCACTGCTATCATCACTCCTCCTCCCGTTTTTTCTTTTCTGTATCTTCTCCCTAATTTGTATCTCCCGTCTCCCATATGAATATCAATATCTTCTTTCAATTTAGTCTCTACAAATCACATAACATCAGGTTCGTGTACCCTCAAAAAATCATTGATTTCTAACCTTGACGATATTAAACCATCAATGTTTGTGTATGCCACTTTCAAACTTTTTTCATCGTTTTTTATACTCTCTTCTCTCCTTCCTTCCGTCTGTACCACTTTCTCAATTTCTGGTCCATAACTCTCCTTGTGTGAGTGGCAGTGCATCTGGACAGGATCGTGTATGTGTGTGTGTGTGTGTGGAATGTGAGAGGTAAGAATGTTGAGGGTAGGGCTGCATGAGGCAGACCAATAAAGACCTAGGACAAGATCATACAGTATGGCCTCAGGAATATGGAAATGAATGAAGAGGGCATCTGAGATCTAGTACCATGGACAGCTGCCATTACATGAACAAGGTCCATGCGTGCAAGCACATTGGAGATTTTATAAATTATATGACAAACAACACTAGCACAGCAGTTACCTGGTATACGATCGATGAAAACTTATACCCAGTTTTGAATCAACAATTGCGAAAATCGCTTGTATGATATTTGCAAATGTCGTGTAGAACAATCCCGTGCAGACGCACTGCCACTCATACAAGGCTACAGTCACATGTTTTAGCCAAGATGGTTGCCTCGTGTTTACATGTGCAGAACCCCCCTCTGAGCCTCTCTGCATGTGTCCTCCTCCCTGCCATCCTGTTGAAGTTTCAGGGTTGCTCATCCACTTACTCATGTTTCCCACTGCTGTGACTGTCTCCCTCACATTCCCCATGTTACATAACTGTCTGGTGCATGCAGTACCACTGAATCACTATCACTGTCACATAATAACAGTGGAAGTGTTTGACACATAGTGCAGTGTGCATTAATAAGTGGGGAGAGAACGATCTGCGTGTGAAATACTGAAACTTGTGACTTCGAAAACATGTAAGGTAAGGGTCCTAACACCTGTGGAAAGCACTGAGGGCAAGTCTGAAAGGGTACGGCACAGCTTTTCTCTTGATGTTAAACTGGACATGGTACTGCGCCACAAGAACGAGCATAAAGTGAACAAGAACCCAAAAGCCATAAAGCTGCCCCTGCCCACAGTCTCTACCAAATACATAAAAATCCAAGGCTGTCCAAACTGCTGCGCAGAACATGACCAACCTGACAGAGGGAGAGGGGGGTGGAACCAGCCTGCAACATAAAGTGATCCCTTGTATGGTGTGGGACTACTCGCTGCGCCATGTGGGACTGGTCACTGCGTCATGTGGGACTGGAACGAAGACCAGAATGATGAGGAAGGTTCTTGAAACTCCGAGTATACACTGCGTCACGTGGGACTGGGACGAAGACCAGAATGATGAGGAAGGTTCTTGAAACTCCGAGTAAAATATGGAAGTATAATTAGTGGAGTATTACAGGCTGACAAACTGGACACAACAGGCTGGCGTGCGGCCGGGAGGAAGTCCCGTGCTGAACTGATAGGCTGGACAAAGTTGCCAGATGTATGATTAATGGGACTTAACATACTCGTATGAAATACAAAGCAAATACAGACATGTGATATGTTATAAAGTAAATGAGGACCTTGTACATGGACAGACTATGTAATACGTGGTTGCACAGCTTATTCAGTTCATGGAATCACATATCTCACACCTCCCTCCCCCCTATGCGCTCGTAGTGCAATCTTGAGCGGACTTTGTACTCGTTTCAGCGAGTCGAGGAGAATGGCGAGGGATGGTGGGGGAATCAATTGACGGCCTTCTTTCCTGGCCTGAGCAAGGGAGCACAGGGGACTAGGGCGGAGGGTCGTCACTAGGAGGGGACAATGGGGGGTCGTCACTAGGATGGGACACTGGGGGGTCATCACTAGGAAGGGGCACTGGGCGCGGATGGCGTCTGTTCCTCCACCACACACGACCGCTGGGGAGGCGTACCTCATACTGTCGAGACCTGCCACAGCCCATAACGAGCCCGACTTTGTCCCAGCGGTGTGATGTCGGGTCTTGGATCCGGACTCGCTGGCCGACAATCAACCTGGGTAGGGGGCGGGCATGGTCGTCATAACGACTTGTTGCTTGGTTGGTCCGGGCTGCATCACGGCGGTCACACTCTTCTGCTTTGGCCTGCCATTCGGCGGAGAAGGACTGGGGGTGAGCTGATACACAGGTTCGAAGGGGGCGGCCGTATAAGACTTGTGCAGGAGAGCGTCCGGCAGGGGTAGGAGTGTTGCGGAGTTCTAGGGGGCCTCTGTCAAACTCCTCGCAGTCCAGGTTCCTTGTCGGTGCTGTCTTCATGATGAGGTGTTTGACAGCCTTGACGGCTGCCTCGGCATGGCCGTTTGACTGGGGGTAGTGTGGTGAGGTGATAATGTGATGGACGCCCCAGCGTTCTGCAAATTGTTTGAAGTCGTTGCTGGAGAATGGGGGTCCGCCGTCGGTCCTGAGGCGGAGAGGTACTCCAACTTCTCGAAAGTAGCTGCAAAACATCCGAACAACACTGGTGGAAGTGGTGTCCCGGCCACAGGGGACAACTACAGGCCATCCAGAGAGCCTGTCAGCGATCACCAGGAAGGATTTCCTGGCCACCTGGAAAAAATCGGCAGACACAGACTCAAAGGGTCGCTTCGGGTGGTCATCACACATGTATGGATCCTGCTGTTGGCTGGGTTGGAGATGCTGGCAAGGCTCACAAGCTTCCATCGTGCTTTTGATGTTGGCATCGATGCCAGGCCAGAAGACTGTTTGTCTGGCTCGACGCCTGGTGGCTTCCACACCTCGGTGGCTGTCGTGGAGGAGGGCCAAGGTGCGTCGGTGGAGGGCGGCAGGAACAATGATCCGGGGGCCGTACAACACAAGCTCTCCGTCTGCGTAGAGGCTGTCTCTTAGCTTCCAGTAGGGGAGGACGGAGGCATGAACGTCATAGCGGTTGGTAGGGAACCCTGTGGAGACGTAGGTAAGGAGACGACTGTAGGCTGGGTCTTGAGTGGCGGCGGTGCGGAGCTCCTGGAGGGTCCTGTCGTTGTCGGTGAGAGGCGCCACTGTCTGGTCATCTGGGGAAGTGGCGGTGTGTGTGTGACCAGGGACCGGACATGTGCAGCTGTTGTTGTACAGTCCTCTTCGTCATCAGGCGTGGGGTGGCTAACTGGGGCTCGGGAGAGAGCATCTGGTATGCGCAGTTGCTTCCCGGCAAGCCACACGGCCGTAAAAATGTAGGGGGCAATCTTTTCCTTGAGGCGTTGGAGACGAGGGTTCTCTATGGCATCCAGCGTGTAGTGGTTCAGGATCGGCACTAGAGGGCGATGGTCCGTCATGAGGGTGAAGTGCTGTAGCCCAGATAGGTAAAGTTGACACTTGGCCATGGCCCAGGCAACTGCCAGCATTTCCAGCTCAATTGTGGCGTAGCGGGTCTCGGTGTCAGTCAAAAATCTGGAGCCACACTGAACTAGCCGCCGCTGGCCTTGGCCATGATCCTGAAGGAGGGCATATCCAATGCCGTAGAGACGGGAGGCATCTGTCTGGAGGACCATAGGTAAGGTCGGGTCGAAGGGTGCCAAGACTGGTGGTGAGAGTAGAGCTTTCTTGACATTCCTGAACGCTTGATCGTGGTCCGGTGTCCATGTGAAGGAGCGCTTAGGGCTCATAAGGGGGCGTAGGGGCTGGGCTGTTGTTGCTATGTCGGGGGTGAAATCTGCCAGTTGGTTCACCAGGCCCATAAATGAACGAAGGTCAGTGAGGTTTGTTGGAGTAGGGAAGTCTCTGATGGCTCTGATCTTCTCGTCAGCTGAGATACCCTCTGCTGAGATGCTGTAACCACAGAAGTTGACTTGAGGGGCGGCGACTACAAATTTCTCTTTGTTCAGGGTTATGCCATGGGCACGACATCTGTTGAGCATCTGGTGGATCCGTTTCAGGTGGGAAGGGAGGTCATCGTCAAAAAGCAGGATGTCGTCTACAACTTTCACACAGTTGGAGACACCTTGCAAGGCCATGTCACCACGGAGACAGTATACGTCCCCAGTTGCTGCGAAGCCCATCGGTCCGCGGCAGTGTTGGAAGCGGCCGTAGGGCGTGATAAATGTGGTGAGGTGGCGGTCTTCCTCCGCAAGCTCCATCTGCCAGTATCCATGTAGTGCATCCGCTGTGGTGAAGAATCTTGCAGATGGAGTGACGCTGCGGACTGCTGCAGTGGGCGTAGGCGAGGGGTGGGTGAGACGGGAGACCTGGGAGTTGAGACAGGTGAGGTCCACTGTGATGTGGACGCCTTTGGGCTTTGCTACCAGGACCATTGGGTGACACCACTCAGAGGGCTCATCACCTGCAGGTGTGATGATATCCAGTTGCACCAGGGAGTCTAGTTCTTCCTTCACCTGATCCCGGAAGGCGAAGGGGATGGGCCCGGGGGTGTGGATCGCGAAGGGCATCGCACCTGGCTTGAGGTGGATCCTCATTGGGGGGTCTGTCATCTTTTTGAGCGGCGTTGTCTGGAGGTCAGTCTTGGAGACGAGGACGTCGCTGAACTGTCGAAGAAAATACTCCCTTGCGGTGGCAGGTGAGGTCATGGCTGAGACAGGCAATTCTGTGCACCTGTTGATGTGTGTCACAGCAAGGATGGGCTTAGGGAACTCGGGTGGGACTATGGCCAAGTCCTGACTGTTAGTGTGTGTGCGCATGCACACATCTGCTGAGTCACGGGTGATGGCGTCGTCAGGGGGGTTCCTGTGGTGTGCAGCCGGGAGCCCTGGCAGTTCACGTCGTAGAGCCGTACTGGTGAGTGCGGATTGTCTAGTTTCAACATTTTGGTAGCAGAGCGTAGTTCCAGAATGGCGTTGTGTTCGACCAAGTGGCCTCCAAAATTGGAAAATGATTCTGCATATGAGAGCTGGAAAAAAGACATTGGCATTTGGTGCGAACTAACGGACCTAGCAGCAGAAAAACAAGCTTTAGCTATTCATCTCTCATTGTCTGGGAGAGCGAGGGTGGCGTCCTCGCAGATTGAAACAGATGTTTTAAAGCAGAAGGATGGTGTTCAGACCCTGCTGAAGAAATTAGACAGTTTATTTCTCGTGGACAAAGGACGTCGACAGTTTGCAGCGTTTTATGAGCTATATAACTTCAGAAGAGCCAGTGATATGAACATTCGAGAGTTTGTGACAGAATTTGAGCATGTTTATTTCAAATTTACCAAGCAGGACATGGAACTGCCAAATTCTGTGATGGCTTTTATGCTCTTAGCTGCATCCAAACTTTCAGACAGTGAACGACAACTAGTGATGTCCGCGATAACTGAGGTGATATACGAAAATATGAAATCTGCCCTGAATCGTATTTTTGCTGGTGAAATTGGCAGGCAGAACGAGGCATCCGTGTCCGCCCGGGAGGTGAAAGACGAACCAGTATTTTGGAGTAACGAAGTTGAGGGTGACGAAACGCTTTATGTACTCGACGAGGATGAAGAATGTTGCGGGGTGGTGCAATACGTCATCAACGTCGTGGTAGTGGCCGATGTTCAACCGTATCTGCTAGAATTCCCCAACGCTCATCCACCGGCAAGAGGCAGAACCCACTTGGGCCTGACGGAAAGGTATCGAAGTGTTTCTTATGTGATTCTAGATTTCATTGGGCATGTGCCTGTCCGGATGCATACGAAAATGACAGCAGTCGAGAAGAGAATTCTGAAACAGTGCATCTGTCGTTGTTTATGGGCTATGCGGATGATGCCACTAGTAGAGGTAAGTCACAGACTCTAGTAGAAGAATCTAAGGGATGTGCTCTTCTAGACACAGGGTGTTCTACAACTGTATGTGGAGTTGAATGGATCAATTGCTATCTAAGTGACCTCACTGATTATGAACGTGATGCTGTAAAAGAAGAAGCGTCATCCTCAACGTTTACTTTTGCTGATGGTGTCACAGTTTCTTCCCTCAAACGTGTTACTCTGCCCTGCTACATTGGAAACATGCGTGCTACCATCGTGACTGATGTTGTGGACTGCAATATTCCCTTGCTGTTGAGTAGACGTTCCATGAAGAAAGCAAAAATGCTGATTAACCTTGGAACTGACCAGGTCAAAATTTGTGGAACTATCATTGATAAGGTCGTCATCTTCAGGCCATTACTTACTTCCAATTTCCTTATGACTAGATCATGAATTCTGTGAAACAATCATGTTGGCAACTCGTGGGGGTGATGTAGAAAAAACCGCTTTGAAGCTTCACAGGCAATTTGGACACCCAACATCGGCAAAACTAATTAAACTGATCACAGATGCGGGAATTAAAAGTTCAAAACTGGAACAGGCTGTCAAGGCTGTATCTGATGCTTGTACAGTCTGTTGCAGATTTAAGAAAGCCAAGCCCCGGTCCGTAGTCAGTTTGCCCATGGCATCTAAGTTTAACGAAGCCATAGCCATGGATTTAAAAGCTTGGGGAAGGCATTATTTCTTAGTCCTTGTTGATTTGGCGACCAGGTATTGTAATGCGATAGTAATCGCAGATAAGTGTGCGCCCACCATTATCAAAGGAATATTTCGGAGCTGGATTGTTGTGTTTGGCACACCTAGAAAAATTCTTACAGACAATGGCTGTGAATTCAATAATGCGAAAATGTGAGCATTAGGAGAGGCCTTCAATATCAAGATCATGACAACGTCTGCAGAGAGTCCTTGGAGCAACGGAGTCTGTGAGCGTCAAAATGCAGTCATTGGTGACATTGTTAGGAAGATAATGGCTGATAGCCAGTGTGAATTGGATGTGGCCTTGGCATGGGCAGTATCGGCAAGAAATGCTCTCACCAACTACTCAGGCTTTTCTCCTAACCAACTTGTTTTTGGTCAAAACCCTGGTCTGCCTAATGTGTACGCAAATGATCCTCCAGCCTTGGAACCTTCATCACCATCGAAAATTGTGAGAGACAATTTGAACGCTCTTCATTTAGCTAGGCAAGAGTTTATAAAGACCGAATCAGATGAACGCTTGGCTAGGGCTCTGCGGCACAACATACGTTCGAGTGACCTAAATGACATCTGGAATGGAGATGAAGTCTTCTACAAAAGAAATGACAGTCATGAGTGGCACGGTCCCGGAATTGTAATAGGCAGAGATGGGAAACAAATTCTGGTGAGACACGGTGGTGTATACGTGCGAGTGCATGTATGTTGTCTAGCTCGACCGCCAGAGCAAGATACTACAGTTGAAAGTGATGTCAGCAGTGATGAGAAGAAAAATGTTGTCCAGGAGAAGCCTAATGATGATCCTACGCAAGTTTTGAATGACTATCCACCAGATGACGAGTCGGAAGATGGTGTGGTCCCAATCGATGAGCCTCCAACAGTTTCTGTTCCGATTAATCAGCTTCCCAAAGTTTCTGTTGGTCAACGTATAAAGGGAATATATTCAGAAAGTAGAGAGTTGGTGTCTGGAAGGATTATAAGTCAGGCAGGTAAAGCCACTGGAAAGTACAAACACTTCTATAATTTGAAGAGGGACTCTGATGGCAGCATTGATTGGATAGATTTGGAGAAGGATCTTAGCGAATGGGAAGTGGTTGATGATGACACAGAAATGCTTGTTCTTTTCAACTCTGAGGCCGTATTATGTGCTAAGGAAAATGAAATTACAAATTGGCAGAATAATGATGTGTATGAGGAAGTAGATGATGTTGGGCAAGGTGCCATAACCGTTCGATGGGTTGTGACAGAAAAACTGAAAAATGGAAAGCCTATTGTTAAGGCCCGCTTAGTCGCCAGAGGATTTGAGGAAGACACAGTGGATCTCCGAAAAGACTCGCCTACTTGTTCAAAGGAAGCAGTGCGTTTGGCACTTTCTTTGGCCTCCACCAACCAGTGGGATTGTCACACTATGGACGTGAAAGCTGCCTACCTGCAAGGTAACGACATTGAGAGAGTTGTTCATTTACGTCCTCCTCCTGAATATGCAAATGGTAAGTTATGGAGACTAAAGAAAACTGTTTACGGCCTTTGTGATGCTGCTAGGCATTGGTGTCTGCGCGTAAAAGATCAGTTGCTGAGTCTCGGAGCTAAAGTATCATCACTGGATTCAGCGCTGTTCTCTTGGAGCAATGGTGGCAAAGTCGAAGGCATTGTATGCATCTACGTCGACGACTTCCTTTGGGCTGGTACACATGAGTTTGAACAGCAAGTGATAAATCGGTTGAGTCAAATATTCCTCATCGGCAGTTCAGAATCAAAAGCCTTCAAATACGTTGGTCTCAATGTCATCTCCAACATTGATGGCAGCATAACGCTCGACCAATTCCAGTATGCTTCATCCTTGAAACCAGTCACACTGAGTAAACATCGTGCAGCAGTAAAATCAGGGGAGCTGTCCGAGTCTGAGAGAAAGGAGTACTGAGCACTAATTGGGCAACTCAATTGGATTGCCACATACACTCGGCCTGATATTGCCTTTGATGTGTGTGAGTTGAGCGTGAATAGCAACCGAGCTACCGTAGCAGATTTGCTTAGACTCAATAAGGTGATCTCAAGGGTGAAGACTGACAACATGAAGCAATACATTCCAAGAATGGGGCCGATCGAGGACTGTCATATAGAGTGCTTTTCGGATGCATCATTTGCCAACCTTGTAGGCAATGGATCTCAGGGAAGTTTTGTGATCTTCCTACGAGATGCTAGTGAGGCATGATGTCCTATATTTTGGCAGACAAGGAAGACCAGGAGGGTTGTCAAATCTACCTTATCTGCTGAGGCGTTGGCGCTGCTTGAATGTGCTGAAACTGCTGTATATCTCTCCAACATATTGCGTGAGGTTTCTGGATGTGGAAAGATCAAAATAAAGTGTTTCGTCGACAACAAGAGTCTGGTGGACGCCCTTTACTCCTGTAGGAGCGTAGATGACAGGAGATTGCGCACTGATATTGCTGTGTTGCGGGACATGTTGGAGCGGGGGGAGATTGATGAGGTATCCTGGGTGGATACATCACAACAACTGGCTGATTGTCTCACCAAGAAAGGTGCCTCGACCGAGCGGCTGCGTGCAGCAGTCAGCCGAGACTAGAAAGTTTGTAATACTTTAAGAGACATCACATATCTGTACGTGGCCACAGACTGGGTCTTGATAGTAATTAAACAAAAATGTATATATTGGATGTATGGTGTGTGTCGGACGCAAGTGGACCGTCCAGCTTCGTCCTTGGAATCTTCTGTCAAATTAAGAAGAGAGGACGAGGGTGTTAGTGTGTGTGCGCACACACACATCTGCTGAGTCACGGGTGATGGCGTCATCGGGGGGGTTCCTGTGGTGTGCAGCCGGGAGCCCTGGCAGTTCACGTTGTAGAGCCGTACGGGTGAGTGCGGATTGTCTAGTTCCAACACTGACAATGGCCATACGACAAGAGAGGAGTTTGGATGTTCTCGTGGACTTGGATGGTGGCGAGGCAAGACTTGGGACCGACCTGTAATGTCGCCTGAAAGCATCCCAAAGCTGGAGACATTGAAGAACCATCTGCCGTGAGCACATCTGTCATGGGTGGGGGTGATAGGCTGTTCCTGGGGATGTCGAGTGCATCCAGGTGTTGTGGGCCAATTACTGTAATGTCTGCGCCTGTGTCAGGAATCATCAGGAGGCTGGAGGACGTGTTGCCATGGGACAGACAAACATTGACGGGCTTAGGGGATCTGTCGCTCGAGGTATCATCTACACGTTGACATTTGCTGTTGTTCTAGGGAGGTGGTGGGAAAGTTCCGTTGGGGTAGGAGGAGCTGTGTTGCTCCCTAACTTGACTCTTCTTCATGGCCCTGCAACACTTGGCAAAGTGTCCCTGCTTGTTGCAAGCATTGCATTGGGCATTCTTGGCGGGGCATCGAGGTGTGCGGGTCCAATGGCCTTTGAGCCCGCAGTTGGAACATATGCTGTTAGCCGCAGGGCACTTCCCGGGGCTGTGCTGGCACTGACAACATCGGCATGGGTTAGTAGCTGAGGCTTGTGATGTCAGAGGTCGCTGAGAGGATGCAGTCTTCCTTTGACGTTGGAATGGAATGGAATGGAATATGAAGTTTAGGCTGAAGGCCAAGCACTGGTCCTTTGACGTTGGGTCTTCTTATATGAGGAGACAGCATAAAGTTGGCCTGGTGCGGCGTGTATTGCTGAAGCTGCCACTCTCGTAGATTCATACGACCTACAGCAGGTTACAAAATCATTAAGTGAGGAGGTGGCGTCGAGGGCGAGGAGTTTCTGCAGTAGTTCCTCGTCTCGCACACCCGTCAGCAAAATCATCTTGAGCTGGATCTCAGCACAGGTAACTGGGTCGCCAGGGCAAAGGTCTACCTCAGAAGCTATGTCCTTAAGTCGTGCATAAAAGTCTGCAAATGATTCCCCAGCTGCTTGCTTGCAGGAGAGCAGTTCCTGGTGGCGCAAAGCTTCGTTGCGGAGGCCCCTGAAATGTCCCTGCAAGGCATCTAATACCTCTGTCACGGAGAGGTGGGAATCTGGGGAAATGGCAAGGGGTCTGCTCCAAGAGACGTTGGACATCTAAAGATATGCACGATCGTAGCTGGATGAGCTGTTTATGATGTGGCATCCAGTGTAGGTCCATCATAACAGCAAAATCCTCAAATCGACGGCGCCATTGTCGGTAAACTTGATATGTGGCGTCAGCTTGGAGAGGTGGGGGGCTGGGGACTGTGGGCTTGCTCTTAAGAGAAGTAGTGGTGGTGTCAGACGGTGGAGAGGGTGTGAAGGGGTTGACAGGAGTTGATACTCGGGCTGGTGAAGGGCGAGTAGGTGATGTCTGATGTTCAGATGGTTGAAGAGGCATGGAGGGGTCGCCAGGTGGTCTCTGGGGGGGGGGCTGAAGATGTGCTGGGGCTGGTGGGCTTGTCCTCGTTGCCAACAATGTGAGGAGATCCATAAATTTGTGATTATCCTCTTGTCTTTGCTGTTCTAACTGACGACGGTAGGCTTGCTCTTCTATGCGTCTTGATTCGTCCTCTTGTCGTTTTCGTTGTTCCTCTTGTTGGTGGGAGACTTGTAAGTAGTGGATGAGATAAAGTATGTCTTGGCTTGCGTTCCGCGAAGCGGGAGTATCGGGCAGGTGGGGAGTGAGAAGAGGAGGTAGAGGTGAGGTAGGGGTGAGGAAGGGCTTTCCTCATACAGTTCCTCATTCTCCCCGAGTAAATCCTCATGGTCAGACATGTTGAGTGCGGTGTCGTTGCAGTCGGGAAGAGACGGAGAGGAGCTGGCAATACTCTAATCATGTGCAAGTGCTTGCGGGAAAGTGCAAAATTCAAAAGAATTTGCGGCAGAGTTCTGGGAGTTGTGGCAGCGCGGTGGTGTGTGCGTTTATGTGTGTACAGCTGGCCACACTCCCGCGAGGACCACTCAGCACTGCCAACGCTGGGCGAGATGGTAATCTCGAAACACTTGTAGTGAGCTCCGTTCGAAGCATTCACTGGTGGGAGGGAGAAATAAGGAGGGAGGTTTGAGGGGGGAATAGGGGGTTTGAGGAGACTAGGGAAACGGTTGCCTGACTACTACACGAGAGAGATGACCTGAGGAGAGGAGCGACGAGTGGAATCTTTAATGAAAGTACGAAAATTTACCCAGTTACCAATCATTTGTATTTTGACATTCATGTCAATTGATATTAACATTAATAAAGGTTAGATCAACTTATTAATTGTAACACAAAGATGTAACACAAAGACAACCGAGGTAACATTACTGCTTTACTAGTATTGTATGCTCTTTTTATTATCAATCACTAGATGCTGTGAAATACTAACACAATAACTGCTTACGAATCATGAACCATAATGCTCGTTATTAAATGTAGCATGTGTGAATACCTTCATAGTGCGTGTGACAAATACTGATACCACTAGCTCACACAAGTATTATCCCCCGTATCTAGCGTTACCTAACAGTTCATAAACGTCGCGTCGGATATCAGGGCTAGCATTATCCCTTACGTGACAGCAGGCTTGTGATAATCTGTATACTCTTAAGTAGCTTGTTTCACTGAATATAAGGAAAACGTCATGTCTGATAAGTCATTACGAATCCTTTGGTATTTCTTCTGTCTTTAGACAGCAAAAATAAATTAATTAATTAATCAAATTTGCATTGTGTTTTCAATCAGAAAAATTAAAGCTCTACACACACACACACACACAGATTTTTAGATCCTCATCGGTCATGAACCAAATAATTTCAGCTTTACAAAAATCCTCTTCTCCTGTTCCCCGAGTGTATGCTGTTCCTCCTTTCCTACCTCTATCTCTTTCTTCCTTGTTCTGCAAGGTTTTTCAATGGGAGTATACAAAAATTCATTTAATCGACACTGTAGATAATAAAATCAATGAAGATGCAAGTATGTGTCAAGGTAATTTCTGAAACATCTACACGACTTAGGGTTTCTTTGAGTCTTTTTTCCCTCGTGCTTGCTTTTCCTCTCTCTCTCTCTCGCCTTCTCCTTTGTGCTACAATGTCTTTCATGCCGTGAGCAGTCGTCCCTTGTAATACCAATATCCGAGGTATAATGTATTGGAGCCAACATTCGCCTCACTAATAGGTCAAGGTTTTCTATACCCAGCAGGCGGTAGTTACTCTATGCTGTTAATCAGTTTTTGGAATAGCAATATCTGACTACCCTACAAGTTAAAAATGATATATAGGGTTCCCTGGATATACTCACAGCCTTTGGTATGCCAGACCAGGAACTGTAAATTTCAGTAATGGCCTTAACCATCGTTGAACTACTCTGACCATGTAAACTGGACATTGGTCATAAACGAGCATCACTGGGCCGGGAGGAATAGGGGCAATTTCTCTCTTTGAGGAAATCGAGGAAACCTGTCTTCCTCGTGTATTTCGACTACCGTAAGTTTAATAGCAATATTACTCAAATTGTAAAAAAATATATATATAATAAGGAAACAAGTTGTAGCGGCGACCCTAAATGCGGTGATAGTCAGTGAGGAGTTCATTGGTTCTGTCAGTGAGAGCTAATCACGTTCTGTGGCCATGAGAAGACAGCCAATCCTCGAGTACCAAGGCGATGTGGACGGTCAGTGGTGCTAAGACCATATCATTCCTGGACTGCACTCTTCATCGTGATGAACCACCACGACACCCAGCTCACACGGCGTGCCCGCATCATTGCTCTACACGAGGAGGGTATAAGCAGTAGGGGCATCGCACAGCGAGTGGGGTGCTCAAGATCTTGCGTCCAGAAGTGGATCGAGCGTTGGCATCACAATGGCAATTTGAATGACCTGGGTATGCTGGTAACAATCTGTTTTGAATAAGGGTATTTATTAATTATGCCTGCAAATTTCCGAATGTGTAAAGCACGTATTTTGGTGGAAAATTAAGATTAATGTCTCTCTACTGATCGACCACATGATCATTTTGTTGTAGATCACAAGAAAGTGTATAATATGTAGAACTGTCTATACATCAAAATCCCCGTAGGGGGTACTATTACTTATGGGTTATGGCACCCTTACGGACCCCAGCCACACCCTTTCATTTCCTAATTAAACTGTTCCTCCTCTCTTTGTTTCCATCTAGCTGCTGTCCCCTCTTCCTTGAATATCTCTTCCTCATTTTACAGGGTCTTCCAGACTTAGGGCGGTCTTTCCGCCGCTTAACTTATACATAAAATTAATGGCCTATTTTATTGGTGTATTGAGAGAGGAGACCTCGGTCGCGAGTCACTAGTCAAGAGGAAGACCAGCGGATCATTCAGGCAGCTGAAAATGACCCGTTTAAAAATGCCAAGGCGATCAGGGAAGAGTTGTCGTTGGAAGTGTGAGCCGAAACTGTTCGTCATAGGCTACATCAGGCAGGCATCCACCACTGAGTGCCGGCCAAGAAAGAGCAATTCACCGACACACACCGCGCTGCCAGGCTGGTCTTTGCTCGGCAGTTTATAGACAAGGGGATGGAGTTCTGGGAGAAGACCATCTTCACAGATGAGAAGTCATTCTCTTCCAGCAACCACGGCAAAATACATTTATGGAGACGGAACTCTACGAGGTAAGGGTTACAACTTTTAAGTAACTACAATATTTAATAGAATGTTCTAATGTTAATCACAGTTGCACAGTTGCAGCATTACTTGTTCCTATTTTTTTGCCATATGTAAGCATCTCGCAGGAACAATAGCTAGTCCCTGGGAAAAAAAAGTAATTTAACTACTCTTGCTTCGTTATGCTGCTACCTTATTGTTCGTTGATAAGCAGGTATTTGAATTATGAAATACATTAAATATATATAATCTCGGAGTATCTATTAGGTTTGGGAAAGGGGATTTATAATTACCATATGGTAAGCTTTGCCCAGTTGATAAACTTCATTAGCATTTAATTTTGGTGTGGCGTGTATCACACAGATATGACTGGAGACATATTTATGAGAAGGCACGAAGTGGAAGAGTCACGGTATATGTGTGGGGCTACATGACTTTACATGGTCTGGGTGACTTCTTCCAGATCGACGGCCGCTTCACTGCTCACAAATATGAAGATGTCTTACAAAACAGTTTCCTCCCATCCCTCAGAGAGAGGAATTTTCCTTTCCCTCCCGGCCCTCTTGATTTTCGTTCACGACCGGCGTCCTGTCCACATGGCGAGAGTGGTTCAGCAATGGTTACGCAATAATCAGAACTTACAGGTCCTAGACTGGCCTAGCAAAGGGTGTGATATGAACCCCATAGAAAATCTATGGGGTTTTATCATGAACACCTGGGAGCCTGAGAGGGAGAGGACTGCTGCCGAATTGATGGACCATGCGAAAACGCAGTGGGAATTGCTGCGAGGGGACCAAGACCTTGCGAGGAGTCTTGTAATGTCCATGCCTGATCGCTTCCAGGCGGTCATCGAGAAGGACGGAGGATGGACTCGGTTCTAGGTATAAATATTTTTAGTCAGGACAAATTTAATCCTCTTGGTTTACGCTTGTGACTCAAAATGTTGATGTTTAGATCTATACGTAATTGTTCCCATTCTCTCAAGATTATTGAATTTATTGGCACAGTGTGTGTAATTTTTTCTAATACATTTTTTGTTGCTACCTCATGCTGAAAGTTATTTTAACTGAACACCAGGAAGCACTTAGTGTGATAAAGAACAATTATAATTACATCAGGAAATATGCAAGTGTGATAAAGAAAATTTCTAATTGCATTAGGAAATGTGCAGATGGTAACTTGTTATTGTTATTTTACAGGAGGTGACAGCAGACACGGGTGGGTTACTTGGATATTCATCTGATACTGTTATTACTATAATAATAAAAAAATATTATCTACAGTCTGACTATATTAATTAACACAATCGGATGCAATACAGTCACCTAAGGGCTTGAGAAATTATAAGTTCTTTCTGGTAATCTTGAATGGAATAGGCTACTTTACGGTATCTAGAATATCGCACTCCTGCCATCACGTGAGGGATAATGCGAGCCCACTTTTACAGACTGTTAGGTAACGCTAGATAAGGATGATATGGAGGTGTGTGCTAGTGGTGTCAGCAGTTGCCATATGTAATATTAAGGTTTCACAAATGCTATATTTAATAACAGCGTTCTGGTTCATGATTTCCAAGTAGTTATTGTGTCACTATTTCACAGGGTCTAAACCTTGACAATAAAGGTATCAAAATATTAATACTTGGTTACCAGGAATATTTTCGTATCTTATCAAAGCTTCAACTCAACTGCCTCCTACGTCATCCCTCCTCTCGTGTATAGGTATCCCCCCCACTCTCCTCAAAGCCCCCTTTCTCCCTCAACCCCCCACCCCCCCCTTCGAACCACTCCCTCCCCCCAGTGAATGCTTCGAGCGGAGCTCACTACTAGTGTTTCGAGGTTAGTATCTCGGCCAGCGTTCGCTGGGTGGACCTCGCGGGAGTGTGGCCAGCTGTACGTGCGTGTGTGCGTGCGGCAAAATGGCGGGCCGGTCGGGCTGGGAGGGTGTGGCCGCGCTGTCACCCCAGAGGCATGGACGAGGGGGGAGACATCTAAGTCGCTCTCCGCTAGGCTGGTTGCTAGGGGTCCTCTGGTTTGTTCTGCCAAGCCAGAAACAGTAGGCAAACGCAAAACACGGCGCTGACACTGCACTGAAACACTAGAGCACTGTAAAATTCACTGCACTGAAACACTGGCACTGTAAAATCCACTGTGGTAATCCTTGGGCAGGAAGCCGGTGAACTGTAACCGCCTCGACTGCAGAAGTCTTCCATTGGAGAACAGAGTAACTCACTGCGCCATGTGGTGTGGGACTACTCGCTGCGCCATGTGGGACTGGTCACTGCGTCATGTGGGACTGGGACGAAGACCAGAATGATGACGAAGGTTCTTGAAACTCCGAGTAGACACTGCGTCACGTGGGACTGGGACGAAGACCAGAATGATGAGGAAGGTTCTTGAAACTCCGAGTAAAATATGGAAGTATAATTAGTGGAGTATTACAGGCTGACAAACTGGACACAACAGGCCGACGTGCGGCTGGGAGGAAGTCCCGTGCTGAATTGATAGGCTGGGCAAAGTTGCCAGATGTATGATTAATGGGACTTAACATACTCGTATGAAATACAAAGCAAATACAGACATGTGATATGTTATAAAGTAAATGAGGACCTTGTACATGGACAGACTATATAATACGTGGTTGCATAGCTTATTCAGTTCATGGAATCACATATCTCACACCTTGGTTATAGTGCACTTGGTTATAACAGTTTTCGGTATCACTGCAAGATGAAAATATACACTCCTGCTATTATAGAGCATTTTACATCTCAAAAACATCATTATCGCATGCCTGAGCTGGTTCCTGCTGACAATGATCATGCAGTGTCTGTGGCTTCTGATGGCTTTGAAGAATTCAAAGATAAGGCCCAATTTGAGGAGTTAATCCAAGGTGGCGGAGAACACTAATCTCCACCCAACAGCCTCAGAACCCTTATCTCAAGCTAAAGTCTCTCTATGGTAAAAGTCTCTTCCTTATTGTGCCCTTTTCTTCACTTTCTATTAACCTAACCAATTCTGTGTGTGTTTCAGGTACTTACCGTAACTGTATGTATGTGTTTATTGGGCCCAGTAGTCAAAACGGAATATATGGGCTTGTACTTAGGATGCCTGGTACCATCCATCCATCCATCATCCAATCCTACGTTGCCCCATGCGAAGCATAGGAGCCCGGGGTTAGGCAAGTTTGTCCTGACATTTAAAATGAGAGTAACCAGCCTCACTCATCCCTGAGTGACATTACAGTACCCTCACTAATTTCACGATATAAACTCTCGCGAAATTTCGTTTCATGATGGCAAGGGAATGTTTTTTTCCTAGGAGTCTCATGACTTTTCTATAAGTCACTTGTTTTGAGCCACCGCAATGTGAACCTGTGAACCGACCAATGAAATGTTGGAAACAAACGAACAAGTCAATGACAATGAAGTTCAGGAAGAACCTTTACCTGTCCCACCAGGTGAGCCAACATCTCGCCAAATCACAGACCAGCTGGCAAACACTGCTCGTTTGAAAGAGCAAATTGAGGAATGTGATGGGAGGCCAGAGATCAGGGACACCTTCCTCCTGATGGTGGACAGACTACTGGCTAATTACAAGGACCTTTTCAACGCCAGAGTCCATGCATGTCATCTGACTCTGATTACATTCCTCTCCTCTCGTATTCAACAAGCCCAGGCTCTGGAGAACATACAGCCTGGGAAGGATGACGGTGCTGTGGACAAGGACAATGATGACACCGGGGAGCTTGATGAGCTCCCACTGGATTTTGAGGGCTTTGATGTTGAAGTATCGGGAAGTGGTGGTGTGGGGGACTCAACAGTGGTGGTGGGGAGCAATGAGGGGGCAGGTGGTAACTAACCACCGCTCCCAGCCTCAAAACTCATCTTCAAGCCCCATCAAGTAGTTCAGCCTAAGTGTCAGTGTTAGTAAATTCTTTGTTCAGTAATATATGTTTGATTATCTGTATGTAATTTATAATAGGGGTATTGTGTCATTAATGGGTAGCTAAGGGGGAGTGAGATGGCTAACCCCGGAACCAATTACCACCTACATGTAAAGTATACTCACAAGTTTCGCGAGTCTGAGTTTCGCGCCGCAATTACAGTACCAATTAGGTGCGAAACTAGTGAGGGTACTGTACGTGAGTAATAAACTCCAACCACCCCTTGGATATAAACCTTCACCGGCTCAATCCAACTGGAGCGCCACAACTGCCCACTAAACCACCAGGTGCCTTAATCTGGTTGTATGGTTACCACCCAGCATAGTAAATGGTTTCCTGGTGAACAGGAAACCATTTGGCTTGTCACTCACTGTAGAGTCACCCTCAGGCAAAAGAAAGAGGAAAGAATGAAGGAAAGAAAGACAAAGGAAGGAGTGTAAAGTCACCTGTAGGCAGGAGGACAAGGAAAGAATGAAGGAAAGAAAGACAGAAGTGGATGGAAGGAATGAAGGCTGGAGGAGAGGAAAGGGCAGGCACCCGAGAGTAGCACTACATCGAGTGAGTGGATGGTGAGTGCCCCCACCTATGTCTGGTACCAATTATGATAAATCCCGTATGTTTTGTTTTCATTACTGTACAATTCTGTTACCACATGCCATGTTTGGTACCAACTATGCATGATAACCATGGGATCAGTGTACTTCAGGTGAATGGCAGAAATGTTTTATGAGATTATGGGTCATGTGGCCCTTAATCCCCAACGTATCCCCACTGAACCCATCTTAAATTGACAACAATTTACAATCAATCAGTAGGCAATCGGTTCTTACTTCATGTAACCCAGTAGTAAAGCGGGTTGTTTTTGTATTAATATCTTCAGTTCAATAGGTGCCTCCAAAGCTAAATAAATTCAAACAGAAGCAGACCATACAAAATAAATATAAACATGATTGTTATCATTACTGTTGTGGCCCCAGGCTCATCTGGATGTGAATCTGGTGGACTGCAGACTGATATTCCTTTTTTTTTTCCTTCAGTCCACCATCCTCCTCTTGGAGGACAGGAAAGGAGTTGGGGGATGCTCTATAGCTGGGAAGCAGAGCTGCCCAATTTTATCAACACCACCGTGTACGGCATTCTTCTCCACCAATAGTAAACGGGATCACGACTTGCTACAAAATATATTTCCAGAAATATTTTGAAACATGGATCAGAAAGCATAACAAAGGATATGGAAATAAGAAATACACTGGAAATTAGGTTCTTTTTACTTACATGCCAAATTTTGTGCATATAATGCTTCAAACTCCTTTTCTATCTGCATAAACAGGCCCTGTAGTCGAACTCTGAAAACAAAATACAAATCTTTAACATTCCATTTCTTATTCTTCAAAAGATATTCCACACATTCTCTGCAAAACTTTAGGAATTAGTGCTTTGTACACTGGTACAATCACAGTCATCCACTGCACTAGCACAATTCTATTCAGCCTGTTTTTTTTGGCAAGATTCACAAAAATTTAATTCTACTCCTTTCAGCAAATCTTATCCTCCCCTTACTCCTCCTCCACCTCCTCCTCCTCCTCCACATCATCATCATCCAATCATAACTGTCATCATCATCATTAATCATCAATCATCATCATCATTACCATCATGATCCTGACCCTTTTCCCTGCCCAAAGATGGAGTAAGGCAGGATCTGGAAACAAGAAAAAACAAAGTATGAAAGAGGCACACTTAGAGAAATGAGCCATAAGATCTGTCACGATTCATTCATGTCCCCAGCATCGTGTCTCCACCTCACAGGCCTAACCATCTGCATTTTTTTTTTCTTCATAGATGCCTATCACATATACCTGAAAAAAAAAAAACTAAGGTTTCATCCAACTGCATTGCTCTCTTGTTTAACATGGTTTGGCCTGTGTGTGATCATTCTCTACACCACCTTGTCCATAACTGTGACCCTAATCTCTAACATGCAGTCAAGGAACATCATTAATGTAGTTTTCAACCATCTATTTTCCCATATGCTGGGTCACTGTAACCCATAAGGGCAATGTTGTTAACGGAACTTACAGGAAAATGTTTAAAGTTAAGGTTGGGACAGGCTACATCAGAAATCATTCTTCAGACGTATTGTTGTACATAATGGTGATGGAAACATTATTATGAGATCTATGTGAAGGGAGTACCCATGAGAACTTTTATATGTGGACAATTTCATGCTGATGGCAGAGTATGGAAGACTGGTTGAAAAGTTCCTCAACTGAAAAGAAGACATGGAGTTAAAAGGTCTCTGAGTCAACATCATGACAATAAAAGTCATGAACTGTGAGTGTGACACTGGGCTGTTTACAGATCTGATTAACTGAGCATGTGCTAGACAAGGGTGAGGTTAAGAATAGCCTCTTCTGTTGCAGTTGCACTCAACCCCAGTTATGCCTGGCCCAGCAGGCACATCAACAGCAGGTTAGAAACTGCCTCTATGGGGTTGTCCCATATGTTTCCTATACTGCTCATTGTGTAGATCTCAGTGTGAGCATACACTTTGCAGTGCTCCATTATGTGGGCCTTGCTGTGTGAATCTATTTTAAGCAAGGAATGTGTCATCTGTCAGTCATCCCCCCTGTGGCGGGGGGGGACACAATCTGGCTGCACTGTGGGGTGGTGCTACTACTTTGCGGCCGGGTTGTGTTAGGAAGAATTCCGCCACCGTATTCCCTGCGTGTCGTAAAAGGCGACTAAAAGGGGCAGGGTGAGGGGACTGGGACCCCCTCCTCTGTTTTTAGGGTGAGGAGACTGTAGCACCAGTCGAGCAGGGCAGTACTCCCAAGGAGGATGGAAAGCTGATGACAGGGAGAGCTGGAGCTCCCGTTTCATCAGCCCTCAGGACTTGTTCCTGACCATCCTCCTTTGCTGAACTTTTTCAGTGTCTCAGTTACACAGAGAGTAGACCAGCATGCTCTCCAATACAAGTTTCTCTAACTGTCAACACCAAACTACATACACGCTACACACTACACTTCCTTTTCTAAATTTAGTAAAATGGCGCTCAAAAATCTTGCCTCGGAGTCCCCAGGGGGGGGGGGACCATAAATGCCCCCACCATTCGCCCCTCTCCCGGCAACGGCTCAAGGAGCTGCCTGGAACCACCGTCTGACTCACTCCTTCTTCATTTCTGTAACATTCGCGGCCTTTCCTCTAACTTTCACGCTGTCGAACACCACCTCTTCTCCTCTAAACCTCACCTTCTCTTTCTCACTGAGACTCAGCTGTCTGAGGCAACTGACAGCAAGCCCTTTTCTGTATCCTCCTACTTTCTCTATTCTCGTTTCAAAGCCAAAGGTGGCTGTTGCGTATATGTACGCAACGATCTATCTTGCTCTCGTGTTCCTGAACTTGATTCTTCTGAATTCTCTACTCTCTGGCTTCGGCTTTCCTGTCATTCTCTGACTAAATATATCTGTGCTGTTTACTTATCTCCTAATTCTACTGACTATCAAAAAATCTTTGACTATCTTACTTCTACGATGGAGCACATTCTGTCCATTTCTCCTTTCTCTGAAATCTCCATTCTAGGAGATTTCAATGTTCACCACCACCTTTGGCTCTCCTCTCCTTCCACTGATCAACCTGGTGAACAAGCCTACATCTTTTCTATCCTTAATGACCTAGAGCAGCTTGTACAGCACCCTACCCGTATCCCTGACCGCCTTGGAGAGAGTTCCAACATACTTGACCTTTTCCTAACAACTAATCCTTCTGCTTACACTGTTCATCTTTTCTCTCCGTTGGGCTCCTCCGATCATAATCTTATTACCTTAACATGTCCAATCGCTCCAGTACGGCCTGTGGACCCTGCAAAGAAACGCCGCCTGTGGCACTTTGGAGCTGCAGATTGGGAGGCCCTCAGGCAGTACTTCTTTGATTTTCCATGGAATGATTATTGCTTCCATGGCCGAGAGCCATCTGAGTGTGCCTTGCGTGGTACGGAGATTATTCTCTCAGGCATGGAAGCATACATTCCTTTCTCATATCCTCTGACTAATGCAAGAAAGCCTTGGTTTAATCACGCTTGTTCTAATGCTGTCCGCAACAAGGAGAGGGCCTATAAGAGGTACCGGAGCCAACCCACCGCTGAATCACACCTTTTATACATTTCTGCCCGGAATCGTGCTAAGTCTGTTCTTCGCTCTGCTAAAAACAATTTCATCCGTGCTAAATGTTCCCAACTCTCCAACTCGAATTCTTCTCGCTCCTTCTGGCACCTTGCCAAAAACCTTTCTAACAACTTTACCTCATCATCCTTCCCTCCTCTTTTCTACTCTGATGGCTCAGTAGCTATTTCTTCTACTGATAAAGCAGATCTCTTTGCTCAGACTTTCTCCTCCAATTCCACCTTAGATGATTCCGGTGCTATTCCTCCATCACTTCCCCCCTCTGACTTCCTTATGACTGGCATTAAAATTTCTTCAGCAGATGTATTTTCTGCCATTACTGGCCTCAATACTAAAAAGGCATACGGTCCTGATGGAGTCCCTCCTGTTGTTCTCAAAAACTGTGCTTATGTGCTTACACCCTGCCTAGGTAAACTCTTTCGCCTTTGTCTCTCAACTTGTACCTTTCCTTCTTGCTGGAAGTTTGCTTTCATTCAGCCAGTCCCAAAGAAGGGTGACCATTCCCAACCCTCTAACTATCGTCCAATTGCTTTAACATCCTGCGTATCAAAAGTTTTCGAGTCAATTCTTAACAGAAAAATTTTAAAGCACCTTTCCTGTCACAACCTTCTTTCCGATCGTCAGTATGGGTTCCGTCAGGGACGCTCCACTGGCGATCTTCTCACCTACCTTTCTGACTC
>JAGKTI010001722.1:65266-78294 GCA_018397915.1 Birgus latro
TTACCGAATTTTCACCCCCCAAAATTGCTAAGACAATACCTATTACTTGTCCTTTCAACACTAAATTAAAGAAGCATATATAAATAAATAAGTTATGACAAAAAACAATTTAGTGCATTTAATATACCTTTAACCCCTTCAGTGCTGGGTGTATTTTCATTTTGTTCTTGCTGCCACCAGACAATTTTAGTCAGTGTAGGTTGGATCTGTGGAAGTGCACGGGGTTGGTACAGCCTTCGTTAGCCCCTTCAGTATGTGAGTCCAGTCCTGAGTGCCATAAAATCGGCTGGAGGAAGCGTAAATAAAGTAGAAATAGACGTCACAGTACTGAAGTGGTTAATTGGTAGAAAATCATTCACAGAGGCAGTACAGACCGTCGGCAGCGTGTGTTGGAGATGGATTTTCACCCCCTCAAATTGCAAAAACAATACTTATTACTTGTCTTCTTAACACTAAAATAAAGGAGCATATACAGTGTATAAAATAATAAAGAAAGACAAAAAAGAAAGAATTCAGTGCACATAATTTGCCTTTCGTTAGAGGCAGTAGATTCGTCGGCAGTTTGTTTTGTTTTGGAGACGGAAGTGGTGGAGGTGGTTGAGTTCACACTTGAACGTAAATTCTAAACAGTACCCAGTATTTATTTCACTCTACATTAAGAACTAAACTTAAATGTAATCACTATAATAGACTGCAGTGTAACACCTTTCGTTAGAGGCAGTAGATTCGTTGGCAGTTTTTGTTTTGTTTTGGAGACGGAGGTGGTTGAGTTCACACTTGAACGTAAATTCTAAACAGTACCCAGTATTTATTTCACTCTATATTAAGAACTAAACTTAAATGTAATCACTGTAATAAACTGCAGTGTAACACCTTTCGTTAGAAGCAGTAGATTCGTCGGCAGTTTGTTTTGCTTTGGAGACAGAGGTGGTGGAGGTGGGTGAGTTCACACTTTAACTATTCTAAACAGTACCCAGTATTTATTTCACTCTATATTAAGAACTAAACTTAAATGTAATCACTGTAATAGACTGCAATGTAACACTTTCAGTAATAATAGTGCTGAACTTTAATCATGATCACTACACTAAGTCACATGATCACATTTTTTTTTTTTTAGCTTCATTCCTTTATGACTAGAGGTGCCAGTATCACTTCTTTTAAGCTTTGAACCTTCCATGGCAAGGCAGAAGGCAAAAGGAGAGCACTGCTCAGCACTAGATGACAGTAAGAATGGAGCAACTACCGTCTACGAAGGCAAGCAGCAGACTGGCGCCACGTGTCCGCCTGGCGCCATTTCTCCCCCTACTTTTGCATTTCGGCCTACTTTCATACGTGGTCTCAACCTGAGTTCGGCTAACCAAAGATTCCATCTTCTAAAAGTTCGACTTATGGAAGGTTTACTGTATTTTCAACGATGGATGGGAGTACTGATGACATTAGCAGCTCTGACTACTGTTGGACATTGGCAGTGCTGATAGATGATACAGGTCACCATCTGAAAGCCCGGGGGAACTAAAAATAACACAGAGTCACTTAAGTGACGCCCCGCGGTATGATCCATTGCACCCGACCGTCACTCAAGTGACGACCCGCAGTTAAGGGATTAAGCAAGGCTTGGACACAATAAAACTCATAAGTAATTTAAAAAAAAAACTTTTCTTACGTAACCATTCCGACTCACTTGGCTCACCATGCTCTCCCCTACCACCTGGCCTGGTGTTTAATATTGTTCAGCACCTGATGAAGGATCCTTCAGAGCAAATCCTTCAAAATCATTACCCATCATCTTCAAGGTCATCGTCAAGGAACAATGAATCATCATCCCGATTGTCTTCACTGGCAGGAGCTGAATCATGGGACGGGACTTGGTGTAGCGTCTACCTTGCGTGCCGTGTGGTGTACTTAATTTTAAGCATTTTTCAAATACTATACTGCACACTTTATACGCCTTAATTTTTACGATCTTAGAAACAAATAATAATAATAATAATAATAATAATAATAAACGGTTTATTAATAATGCAGTCCTGGGACTGAAAATTTGTACAGGGGGGTGGATTATATACCTTATTCTAGGAGCTAAAACTACCTAAATCTAAGACTTAACATGTAACTACGGTCTACTGTACATTGTTTATGCCTCGGATGATGGTGGGGATGGCACTTCGTCTGTACCTATCCGTGTGTGGGGCTTTCAAGGGCACGAGTTTGTTCGTGTGCCTCGTTGTTCTAGTGGGGGGCGGCGCGTCAGGTGGGAGGAAGTGCCGGTGCCGCTGACTGCTTAGTAAGCCTCCACCGAATATGGTGAGTGCTTGCTGGTATCTCTCGGCCAGCGTGGGCAGGCTCAGGCTAGTTAGGGCAGTGTTGTAGTTGACATATGCAGGGCCAAGGATGACTCTGCATGCCCTTTTCTGGACTCTCTCCAGCTGGTGTAGCTGAGTGGTGTTCAGGGAGGATGACCAAGCTGGAGAGGCGTAGACGAGTTTAGGGAGGATAAAGGAGGTGTACACTCCCCTGAGCTCGCTCGACGGTGTTCCCAGAGACCTGAGCCTGCGCAGCATGTAGAGGCGGTAAGATGCTGCTTTCACCACACTGGCCACGTGCTCCCCCCAGGATAGATGGTCGTCCAGGACCACGCCAAGCAGCTTGAAGGTGTTGACTACCTGGAGTGGGTGGGGGCCGATGGTGAGCTGGGGTGGTGGTACAGCTGTTTTTGACGTGCAGACGTGCATCACCACGGTCTTGGTGTGGTTAATGGTTATACTGTTGTCCTGTGTCCACGTCTGCAGTCTGTCCAGCGTGCGCTGAAGCGACGTGTAGTCTGGCGCCCTGTTGTTAACGGTGATGCCGACAGTGCAGTCATCCACGTATTTCCAGCGATGTGGGGTGTCAGTGAGGGCGTCATTTATCATCATCAGGAAACACAGTGGCCCCATCTTGGTCCCCTGGGGCACCCCGCAGGTCAGCTGGCGAAGCGAGGAGACATAGCCCTGATAACGGACGGCCTGCTGGCGGTCAGTGAGGAAATCAGCCAGCCACGCTATCAGGTCAGGGTAGAGTCCCAGATTTATGGCCTTGTTAATGACAACAGAGTGATCTACAAGGTCAAATGCCTTTCGGAAATCCACAAAAGCGAGGGCAAGAGAGGTGTCGCGTTTGTCCAGGTGGCTGTGTATGAATTCAAGACAATTGACTTTGTCTGTATATTTCACTTATCACTCGTCACCGTCGAGCAGTATATCAGGGACTTTGGGAAAATGATGTGGGGGAAATGATACGGAGGAATAATACTGACGCCGCCAGCTCACAACGAACTGACACATGAACACACATACCGCTTGTCGTGTAATTAAAGCTTGATGTCTTAACATTAATGTTAATGCAGACCCCTTTTCTAATTTTTTAGCATTTAGAAAGAACATTATTGGTATTACTTAATTTTAAACACTTTTCAAATACTGTGCTGTACACTTAGAACAACAGCTATGCTGCCAGCCCACCATCAACCAACACACGAACCGCATGGATAATACGGCTACACTGCCGTGAGGTTAGGCAGTCCGGACCGCTTTAAGCTTTTTCAGGGTTTTCCTGACATATAAGAAATTATTCCAGGTAAGGGTTCCTTGACTCTGAAAAAAGCGAATTCCGGTGTACTGAAGTCCGCTGTAGTGAGGTCATACTGTAGTTCACAAGCGTGTCTGCCTGTTCTTTGTAAGATGTGATGTGGTGGGCATTGGAGGTGATAACAGCATGGGTCTTGGAGCTGCCTGTTTGTGATTTAGTAATACAGTTAATAAGAGTATTTTGTAGAGCCAAGAGGGTTTGTGGAGCGTCTAAGTGTTGTTACAAAGGAGTAAGTTTTCTGTTTTCTTTGCTACTTTTCTTGTCAATTTCATTGCTTAATTTCTGGAGCCTTGTGCTGATGTCTTATGTGTGATTCTGTACTAGACTTACACACTGAGTATACAAGAGATGTAGTGGAATGAGTGGCAGCTTGGGGTTGGCAGTCTGGTATACAGTAGCAGAGGAAGTGGCATAGCCGGATCATTTGATGGCAGACCAATAAGATCATTGGTGACAAAAGATGAGTTCTTGGAGACTGTGGAATTATTCTGCTAACCTGGTGACGTAATCAATGCAAAGGGTGGTGCCATGCAGAGAACAAATATAGAGGCAGGACTCATAATGGAGACACCAGACCTCTGGTGCCTTAGATTTGCCAGAGGCAGTTACCATACCCTTACCAGACTTGAGTACCATTGTATTCACAGAGTCTCTGGTAAGGCAGATCCTCAGGTAACTACTCTGGTAATTTGCTTCACCAACTGACCATTCAGAAACTAAATCTCAAGCTGTTCTTGGCTTTTAGCCAGTCAATGAACAGGTAAACAAAGCTCACTTTTAATCACAGTCCTGTAATCAACTAAATGGATTTTGAGCTTCACGTCAGGGAACAAAGACCAAATTTCACCCAAACTGAAATGTCTATTCACCTTGGGGGATACAGAGAACAACAAAAGAAGGTGGAATGTAACTCCACCACTGCCATGGCAAGGAAACAAGCACTGGGTATTGCAGAGCATGTGATTGCTTGGAAACTACTGTATTTCGCAGTGTATAATACAGTCTATCTATCTATCTATTGCCAGACGCCTCAATCCCATAAGGGGTGGCCACAAACAAATCGCCTCCACATCACTCTGTCCCCTGCCATTTCACTGCCCTGCTCCCAGCTCACACCCCCCCTTTCTTATATACAGTCATTTCAGGTGATTCGCAGTTATTTTAGTCTTAATACCTACCACGACTTAGAAATGCAACAAATTAATAACATAACTTATGGGGAATTTACCAGTGCTTGTGAGTCTAACCTCTCAGCAAAGTTGCCTCCTACCACGATACTTACACCTGGCTAGTAACCAGCGAACACTAATACCCTTTTAAAACAGTATGTAATGCATGTACTTAATGGGAATGAACAGTATTGTAAGATTCTTATGTAACTCCAACTGACGACTATGCTCAAGAGGATGGAGGAGGGGGAGGGGTTCCAAGGCTTGAGGCACACTACGGCCTCTCAGCATGAGGTGAGAGTAATAGTAGTGGGGACAACAGGGTGGACTAGCGTGTCTGCTTGCCACTAGGCATGGGTCGGAAGTGCTGTGACTGGCTTGTCGTGGTTGAATATGGTTGGCTTCCAGCCACAGCTAACATAAATGACACTGAGACCTGGAAAACTCCTCGGAAATGAGTCACTTAGGACAGCGACCGTGGCTATCAAACTGGTTACTGCAATGTACGAAGCGATCATAGTTTGGCCGGAAAAATAACGTGAAGCAGAAAACCATGACTAACAAACCCATGATGTATGCAAATTGACTGCACGCACGTTTTTTTGTCTCAAAATTGCCTTGAAATATTCCTGTGTATCCTGGAGGCAAGACTAGGCAGGTTAGCTTGCCTCCATCTACAGGACACTTTTACACAGACAATTATCTCACTGCTTGGCAATTGCAGATATTTTCTAAAGTACACCCATATTCCGCTATCTGACAGTGTTGCATACCAGTAGGAGTGTTTGGTCAGTGAGTATGTCGGAAATTGAAGCAATACTGAAGAAAAGCCAGAGATGTGTTCCAAGCCCAAACCCAAACTCTCATATACCTTGACCAATAGGTACTGACACAGAAACACCATAGGCAATGTTATTATCCTCATAACAATACCATTGCTAAAAAAATGGGACATCAAACATCACATACAAACATGTTATGGCAATTTATTGATAACAAGCGAAAAGTGTATGTACAAAAAACACATTTTCCCACTGAGCTGTTGCCAGGGAGTGTGGAGCTGGCTCAGCTGTTGCCTGGGAGTGTTGGCCTGGCTCAGCTGTTGCCTGGGAGTGCTGGCCTGGCTCAGTTGCTGCCTGGAGAGGTGGACCTGATAGGTGAATCACATCCAGCTGCACTGCCAAGGTGGTGGTCTTGTGGGGCCTCTTGGTAGCAAACAGGTCAGAGGTTGAAGCTGAAGCTGGATGTTTTGGCATGGTGGTGATGGTGGTGGTGCAGGAAGGTGAAGAAGCGGGAGGTGTGGAGAGCGAGTCCATTCGGCAACAGACACAACGAGAGTGGATGAGCAAAGTATGCAGTGCGCTGGGGGGGGGGGGGTTGGGAGGGAGACACACCTTGCAGTGGCATGCTGGTCTGGACGTGTGCGTTTCATACCTAAAGGGGGGAGGGGGTGTTGGACTAGCGAGGCGACAGACGTTCAGATTGTTCGGATTGTGAGAATGTTCCCCTATTTTTTTTGTTCCGTCTAGCAGAGTGTCAGTTATCGATGCATCGGAAACCGGGATATGGGTGTATAAAGACTTGATCTATTGTAAAAAAAAAATTACATGCACTTGTGTACACAGTATTGTTAGCAAATTTTTGAAAAATGCAAGTTCAAGAACACACAAAACACTCATTTGTTTAGATACAACACAACTGGCCATGTGGCGGTCTAGGGGTTTGGCGGTATAGCGGTTTAGCATGTAGCATACACTCTACTCTAGCAAGCTAACAAGATTACTGGTGAACTCCCTACTAACTTTCTGAAAGACGATCATGATCTCTCTGCTTGCCATCCACTCACTAGCTGGCAAAGCAATCATACTGGAGAGATGCTGGATAATGAGAGTGCTTAGTCATCATACTGGGCTTCTGTCATACACGGAAATTCAATTACCCTTGTTAAGCTGGCTTCTCTTACTGATATTTTGTTACAATCGACACAAAAGTATCATAGATGGAAACAGATGCTGGTAGCAAAAAACAGGAAGAACAGTTGTAATGTTAAACAAAACTGCCTGAAATCACAGCTACATCATTTTTGAGTTGTGACTAAAGTACTTTAGCAATGTCTATGTCACTCAGGGCCCACCCAGTTACAGTACTCTGTTATGAAAATGGGATAAAATTTACTAAGCATTGTAACTAATACAATATTAACCCCCTGACACCAGACTCCCTGCACCTTATCCCTTTCCCACAACCGGGCTTATTTTCATAATTTGCACATTCCTAAAAATATATTTTTTTCTTACAAATCAATCAGATGATACAAACACACAAAAAAGCGTGTATTTACCCTCTGCCATAGGCGGATCTAGATGGCTATTCTGGGGGGGACCAATCAAGAAAGGGGCACCACAGAGGCTATTCTGGGGGGGGGGAAGCAAGAAAGGGGCACCTGCTAGCAGCCAGCTTATTTAGAGTTTCACTACTTATTATGTATACAATAAGATCTCATTATAACGAACTAATTGGGGCCCAAACCATTCCGAAAAATGCAAAATTCCAAAAAAAGCGACATCCAGACTTCCCCTTGCTAATCCGGACTTTTTCCGATATATCAGACATTAGTCCGGATCGCATGAACAGTTTTTAAACTGTTGTGGTACTGTACTGTGTTATAACTTCACTACACTAATCAAATGGTGTAATACAGTAAGTCCTCACTTTTCGCTGTTTTGATGTTCCACCAAAACGTCACGTAACGTGAAACGACAAAGTGAGAAGTTAAGAACCAATGGGAAAAATAGATGGGCGTTCCAGTGGGACAGCTACCTTACCCTATCAAAGTCCTATAACACCAAACAGGCCCTACCCAAAATTAAATATGGAGTGTTTACTAGTTACTTAGACAGCATAACATAATAAACATGTACCTGAAATGACATTAGAACTGTTATAAAGAGCTGCAACACCAAAAATCCTTACCAGAAATAAAGCAAACATTAGCATGAGTGGCAGATGAAGGTGTGTTGAGGGTGGATGGGCTAGTTACTGGTTGACATAGGCCTCTCTGGGGAAGCCCTATCACCTAAGCCGAAGCCCTCGAAGTTGAATTCAGGCTCCAGCAACTCCACTTCCTCTCTGTCCACTTCTCCTCCTTCATCCTCCTTTCCTGTCACGTCTAAGTCTTGCATAATAGGAGCCACATTCTGTGTCACATTAAAAAAACGTGTGATCCTGGCTTGTCTCTGTTCCAGTAGGTTTCTGTTGTAGACTGCCATCAATTCAGACTTCAGATCATTGAAGGTGGATAGGATCTGGGTAGCCTCAGGCATACTCCCGGTGTATGTCTCGAAGGTTGTTGCCATGTTGATTATGGAGGACAGGCTGTGGGACAATTTCTGGGTGGTCATTTTCTGTGCAGTGTGATCTGGCCTTTCATTCTCTTCACTAGAGTTCATCTCTTCCTCTGTTATGTCAACCACACCTGAGTCTAAGTCATAGTGTGTCAAGTGGTGCCTTACAGTTGTTTCGTCCACCTCTGCTGTGTGTAGGCTTGTGCGTCTGATCGCACAAAAAAAAAAAACTTCATTAGGTGAATATTGATACAGTAAAAAACAGTGGCACAAATAAAAATTAAGGGAAAAAAAACACAGACACATTTATTTCATTGTTATTTTACGTGCACTCACCTGCTTTGCTGAGAGGTTCCTTGTTCTTCCTTAGAGGTAAAATGCAACATAACAATAACCATTGTTACCGATTTTCATTACAATACTGTATATTCTTCCCCTGAATTGTTCTAACTAACACTTGGTTGGTTAACTCTAAAAACTAACTCCATTAGGTGGATATTGATACAGTAAAAAATCATGCCACAAATAAAGATTAAGGAAAAAAACACAGACATATTTACTTTATTGTTATTTTACATGCACTCACCTGCTTTTGAGAGTTTCTTTGTTTTTTCTGAGTGTCCTTATGGTGCTTTCAGGAGCCTCAGTCAGGCGATGTATCAAAGGGGCTGTCAACCCCTCCTCAATGAGCTGCAAAATCCTCTGCTTTTCGGCTGCGCAAAAAACACAATGGTGAAGGGGGTTTGTAGTACTGCCGCTGTATTGATAGAGGGCAGGGTGGTCGCAAGATGGCCACCAACAAATGAGCATCGGTATGAGTCGTCTGTTGAGTGTCAGCTGCAGCTGGAAGCGGCAACGAAAACTGGGAAAATGTGACGAAGTTTGCGACATGTCGGAAACTTTTTTCTATCGCGAAAAATGAAGCGTCGAAGTAAAAAGAGTCAAAATACGATGATTTACTGTATATATATAATAATACTGTACTGTACACTGATAAACATGTCTTTTATTTACCTTATTGTGGTGAACATAGCTGAAGTGGTCAGCCAGTCCGGACTGCTTCTGGCTTTATTGGACTTTTTCCGACATATAGGAATAAAGTCTGGTAGCTCCTCGAGTCCGAAAAAAGTGAATTCCGGTCTATTGAAGTCCATTATACTGAGGTTTTACTGTATATCTACTTCTTATGAGTAACTTATGAAAGGTTAAGCTAGTCATATAGTGAACATTTTCTATGGGAAGACGTTCAAGAACATCCCAATTTCCACACACACACACGCACACACACACACACACACACACACACAAACACATGTATTAAAAGATACTTTTTGTGTGTGGCATCTATATGTCTGGGTGAGGGTGAGGTGCCCAATGCTTCTTCTTGCCTATGGCACTAGCAGTTGAAAGGAACATGAAATGCAGCAAACAACTGGAAGGAATTACAGAGGGGCACCAACATACCTCCTTAGGGGGGGGGGATAGCCCCAATGGCCCCCTCCCCCAAAAAATCCACCAGTGCCCTCTGCTCCCATTGTAGAAGTCGTGGTGTCAACTGCCTGGTGTACATCTACTACTATATACAGTAAAAGTCCTCCAATCCAACCACCAATAATCTGAATATCCCAATACTCCAAATTTTTCAAGGCGAAATTTTTCAAAATTTTCTGGGCTTTAAGGATTTAAGTGGCTTGGACTAGCCCTTGGACTTGAATGTACCTGCCTGCTACTATTCACCTACACTTCTATGCATTTCCAGTGAGTAAAACAATAACCCACATCACAGTATTTCTAATGTTCACAGGTCCCTCCCTACAGTCCCCCCCCAAAAAAAAAAAAAAAACAAGTCCGAAAGACCCTTGGTCCCCTGTGATTCAGATTACAGGACTTTTACTGTACAGTGAGCTCTCACACAACGCGCAAATATTGTCCCCAGTAAGTACCGCTTTATGAGAGTTTCGCGTAATAGGGTCATATGTTTACGTGTTAAAGGGTATCATGGTAGCCAAGTGAGCCCCAAGATCCCTGGGCAATTTTCAGGGATTTTTCCCATGACATTTACCTACATAATAATGACTTCATTACATACGAACACTGGAGAACTCCTCACCTTAAACTGAAGTTGTGGGCTTCTTGGGGATAGGGAGAGTGGGGATTCCAAGGCAAGGCCAGACTCCTACTGGTCCTCAGGCGGCCAAAAAAAAGAGCAAAGATAACACACAGCATGTGTAGAGCCAGAGCGTGGAGAGAGGGTAGGCTCAAGTGGAGCAGGAATGCTCAGTGGACCGTGACGACACCCCACGCAGACACATGACAGCCATTTGTCACTGGTTGATGCAACCCGCGCTATGACTATGTTCCCATTGCGTTATGATCAACTTTTTTGCATAATGACTGTTTAAACCATAATTTGTGGCCTCAGGCCGCATAATCCCTATCGTCACAGTAGTGTGGCTTTCGAAAAAATGGGCAGATTTTTCACCCACACTGTCATTTTCGTGTTTTGACCATTTCCTGGCCTCAAAAATTACCTTCCATGTTATGTGAAGTTCACACACTCAGGTCGCACATTAAGTGAGAGCTGACTGTACTGTATATACAATACGGTAATCTCTCTACTATCCGGACAACCACTATCCAGTTACATCACTATTCGGACATCGTGGGCTGATGACCGAAACCCCCAAATTGCAAAAAAAAAAAAACAAAAAAAAAACATTTTTTTCCGACCGTGCCAGTTTGAATTTCTCGCGCGCGCTGACTAGCTCCCTTCCTACCCTATCCCCCTCCTCCTAGTTCTGTCTCAACTACCGTGAACAGTGGACGGCTGTCCGATCGTTTGAGGTATTTTCGTTCTTGTTTAAATAATCAAAAGTCACAGTGCTAAGGATTAAGTGTAGTTAAACACTGGATTACTGGACATGCTTCAAGAGCAATTATGACCACTGTAAAAACCTTACGGGTGGGGGTAAACAAGGAGTAAACAACAATCATGGACACGTAAGTAAACATTGTCAACTGCTAAATATTTTCCGTAATCACTTCTAAATCCTCATTCTCTTGTTACATTTTATTTACTTCATGCTCTGTGTCCCATGAGTGCACAGGCTGTGAAAGAGGTGATTTGCTCAGTGATTACCATGTCTCTTACATAAGTTCACTATCTAGTCAACTGGTGAACGTTTTTGCCCTACACACCTCTAAATCGTAATTTTCCGGGTTACATTTTATTTACTTCATGCTTTGTGTCCCATATTTGAGTGCATAGGCTGTGAAAAGGTGATTTTCTCAGTAACAATCATGTCCCTTCCTTACGTTCATTATGTAGTCAGCTGGCGAACACCCCTGCCTTACTCACCTCAAAATGAGCAGTGAACACCTTTGCCATACCTAACTCTTTTGCTGGTAACGATTTATTTATTTGATGCTTTATATCCCATATTTTAGTGCATAAGATGTGAAAAATGTTGATTTTCATTGTGAATGCCACGTCCGATACTTACTTTCACTAACCTGCCAACTCGTGAACACCCCTGCTTTACTCACCTCAAATTCATCATTTTGGGGTTAAAATCTGATTAATTCATGCTTTGTGCCAATTATTTATGTGAATGGGGTCTTAAATAAGTGCTATGCGTGTCCGGTAGGGAGGTAGGTAGATGGTTTTCTGATTTAGGTTAGGTTAGGTTAGGTTAGGGTCAAGAATGACTGGTGCTGTTGGTGAACAGTGAACACCTTTGCCATACCTAATTCTTCTTCTGGTGACAATTTATTTATTTGATGCTTTGTATCCCATATTTTAGTGCATAAGATGTGAGAAATGATGATTTTCATAGTGACTGCCATGTCCGATACTTATTTACACTAACCTGCCAACTCATGAACATCTATGCCTTACTTACGGTGATTTTCATAGTGATTTCCATGTCTGATACTTAGTTATACTTGCTGGCAAGTTGTGAGCACCTATGCCTTACTCACCTCTAAATCATCATTTTTTGGTTAAAATTCAGTTAATTCAAGCTTTGTGTGTATTATTTATGTGAAAGGGGACTTAAATAAGTGCTATGCATTCCTGTAGGGAGGTAGGTAGGTGGTTTTCTGATTTAGGTTAGGTTAGGTTAGGGTCATAAATGACCAGTGCTGGAGCTTCAGGGCCACTATCCGGACAAGACCACTGTCCGGTCATGCCTTTGGCTCCATTACGTTGGAGAGTAGATAGATTACTGTATATACTGTAAATATATACAGTGGTCCCTCGCTTCTAGCGATTTAATTAGTCTGGTGAAACCACTGCTAAGTGCAAAATCACTAAATGCGAAGCATACATTACAGTAAGGTCCCGGGTAACGTTGGTATCGACTTAAGTCAAATCGAGGTTACGACAGTCGGTTCGGAAATTTTAAAATATAAGAAAATAAAGAAAAAATAAGTAAAACTCGGTTTTTAAAGTGTTGCTGTTTACCGCAAGATGTCTCTGGTGTTTTCCTGCCTCACGCTTGACTATCAACAAACCAACAATCGCTCTCAGTCTTGCTGCTACTACCACCTGTATGGTAATTTTCTTGTGTTTCTTTTTCGCCTGATTCCACGATGCCTAAGAGACAGCTTCATAGTGACCATAATGACTCCAAGAAACGCAAGACCATCACATTACGTGAAAAAGTCGATATTATTATGCGTAATGAGAAAGGAGAAAAAACATCAATGATCAAGTGAGGAAAAAAAAGCCATCAAAATTGATGTGAGAAATGCTTACATTATCGTGCTGGTAATGATGTTCGTATTTCATATTTTATGGCAGTATTTTACGGTAAACTTTATTGTATGATGACGTGTGAAAAGTGTTTGAATTTAGGAATAAAATGTGTGTTGGCAGTGGGCA
>JAGKTI010001723.1:0-56054 GCA_018397915.1 Birgus latro
TGGTAAAAAATTCCCATAAATGTAAATCATAATTTCCTGCTTTCAATATAATTTTTTCATGCATGGTTTTGAACTGCACCAGCTATGAAAAAGGTGAATGCCACTGATTTGTGTGAAAGATGATTTCCATAACGATTTTCATGTCTAACCTGTTTTCAGCATGCTGTAAAGTGGTAAAAAATTTCCATAAATGTAAATCATAATTTCCTGCTTTCAAGTTAATTTTTTCATGCATGGTTACCACTAGCATTGAAGTGCCCAGCTGTGAAAAAGGTGAATGCTATTGATTTTCATGTCCAGTACCTAAACAAAGCTTCCAACTCAGTGAACAGCTGTGCCTAACTTACCTCAAATTCATCCTTTTGGGGTTAAATTTAAATGAATTCATGCTTTGTGTTCATTATTTTAGTGCACTAGCTGTGAAAAAGGTGAATGCCAGTGAATTTCATGTCCAGTCATAACCTAACCTAACCTAACCTAACCATTTTTCTGGTAACAATTTACATCATTTACTGTTTTTGATGTTTTGTATCCAATAATTTAGTGCATAAAATGTGAGAAAAGATGATTTCCATGTCTGATACTTACACTATGGTGGCAAGTTGTGAGCACCTATGCCTTACTCACCTCTAAATCATCATTTTTTGGTTAAAATTCAGTTAACTCATGCTTTGTGTGCATTATTTATGTGAAAGGGGACTTAAATAAGTGCTATGCATGTCCGGTAGGGAGGTAGGAAGGTGGTTTTCTGATTTAGGTTAGGTTAGGTTAGGGTCAGGAATGACCGGTGCTGGAGCTTCAGGGCCACTATCCAGACAAGACCACTGTCCGGACATGCCTTTGGCTCTATTATGTTGGATAGTGGAGGGATTACTATGGAAAGTACTGTACTGTACAGGGAAACTATCTAAGACATATTATGTAAGATAAAGTAAACCAACAAGATTATGGCCTTACTAAATCGACAAGGATATGGCTTAACTAAACCAACAAGACTATGGCTGCTCACCTTAACCCAAGAGGACAACAGACTTGATCGAGGTAAGAAGGGGATCCGAGGCAAGGTGAGACACATAGCGTGCACCTCCTGCTTCACCCGCCACACCAACCAACAGGTTTCGGGACAATTCGCCGTCATTAACCACTTAACCGCGGGCCGTCACTTTTGTGACGCTTGGTGGCAATGGCTTGAGCCGTGGGCCGTCAGTTGGGTGCCTCTGTTTTCTTTTTAATTAGCCGGGGCCTTCAAAATATAAATAATTTTGAAAAAATGTTGGAGAGTCCTGAGTGCTATTTATATCACTCAGGCTAGTTTGGGCTTATATTTTATAAAAATAAGTCAGAGCGCAAACTGCCACGGGCTGAAGTGCCAGGACCGCCTCACACGGGATTAACCGCGGGTCGTCACTTTCTTGACGGTCGGGTGCAATGGATCACACCGTGGGGCATCACTTCTGTGACTTTCGTTTCGTTCGTTCGTTTCGTTTCGTTTTTGAAGGCTCCAACATGCTTGCATGCGTCGGCCTTGGTCACCTAATGGCAGCTCTCCACGCTGCTCGATCCCTGGCAGCCTCCCTGTTCAGTCCCTTAACCCTTAAGTCACACTTAATGACCCCGTCCCATGTCTTTCTCGGTCTACCCCTCCCAACCCCTCCCCCAATATTAATACCTCTCACCCTCTGTACCCAATTATCATCCCCCATCCTCTCCACATGTCCAAACCACCTCAGCCTACCTCTTCTCATCACAACACCAACACACTCCAGTCCCATCCTACCTCTCAACTCTTCCATCGTAAACCCAGCCCCCCCAGGCCTTGCACACAGGGACGCACTGCACATCCACCTAATCATTGTCATTTCTGTATGTTTAAACCTGTGAATATCCTCTTCCTTTACTGCCCAGGTCTCACTACCAAACAGCATCACACTCATAACATATGCTGCATACAAAGACCCCTTAGCACATAAGGAGAGTCCACTCAATGTCAGGAGAGGCAACAGCTCCCTGAACTTCTTCCAACCACTTCTCACCCTAGCAACCGAGCTAACTCCAGCCCCACCTCCATCACATAACATGTCTCCCAAATAACGAAACTCCACCACACACTCAAGAGACTCACTTGCAAGTTCAACCCTCTCATGCCTAACAATCTCCACCTGCTCTCCCCGACACGCCGCACACATGAAATCAGCATCATCTCGCAGTCTACCTCTAATACCACTAAATCTCTTGTGCACCCACTTATCACAAACACTACACAAGATGGAATTACTTCCCACACCCTTGTGGCAAACTGCACATGGCCACTCTCCCTCTCCTCTGATTGTACCGCCACCAACCCTAGATATCATCACTTTTGTTTTATCTGCATTTACCCTTAAGCCCTTGTACCCCAAACCATCTCTCCATTTCTTAAATCTTTCCTCCGCCTCCATTTCATTCTCTGCAATCAACACCAAATCATCAGTGTTAGTGTGTGGGCGCTTGCACACACCTGCTAAGTCACGAGTGATGACGTCATCGGAAGGTTCCTGTAGTATGCAGCCAGGAGCCTTGGCAGTTCATGTCATGTGGCGGACGGTGAGTGTGGTTTGCCTAGTTCCTACACTGGTAGCAGAGCATGGTTGCGAGAATGGCGTTGTGTTTGACCAAGTGGCCTCCAAAACTTGAAAATGATTCTACATATGAGAGCTGGAAAAAAGACACTGGCATTTGGTGCGAACTAACGGACCTAGCAACAGAAAAACAAGCCTTAGCTATTCACCTGTCACTGTCTGGAAGAGCGAGGGTGGTGTCTTCGCAGATTGAAACAGATGTTCTAAAGCAGAAGGATGGTGTTCAGACCCTGCTGAAAAAATTAGACGGTTTATTTCTCGTGGTCACAGGACGTCGACAGTTTGCAGCGTTTTATGAGCTGTACAACTTCAGAAGAGCCAGTGATATGAACATTCGGGAGTTCGTGACAGAATTTGAGCATGTTTATTTCAAATTTATCAAGCAGGACATGGAACAGCCAAATTCTGTGATGGCTTTTATGCTCTTACCTGCATGCAAACTTTCAGACAGTGAACGACAACTAGTGATGTCCGCGATAACTGAGGTGACATACAAAAATATGAAATCTGCCCTGAATCATATTTTTGCTGGTGAAATTGGCATGCAGAACGAGGCATCGGTGTCCGCCCGGGAGGTGAAAGACGAACCAGTATTTTGGAGTGACGAAGTTGAGGGTGAAGAAACCCTTTATGCTAGAGGTACTCGACGAGGACGGAGAATGTTGCGGGGTGGTGCAATATGTGATCAACGTCGGGGTAGTGGCCAATGTTCAACCGTATCTGCTAGAATTCCCCAACGCTCATCCACCGGCAGGAGGCAGAACCCACTTGGGCCTGACGGAAAGGTATCGAGGTGTTTCGTATGTGATTCTAGATATCATTGGGCAAGTGATTGTCCGGATGCATACGAAAACGACGGCAGTCGAGAAGAGAATTCTGAAACAGTGCATCTGTCGTTATTTATGGGCTGTGCGGATGATGCCGCTAGTAGACGTAAGTCACAGACTCTAGTAGAAGAACCTAAGGGATGTGCTCTTCTAGACACAGGGTGTTCTACAACTGTATGTGGAGTTGAATGGATCAATTGCTATCTAAGTGAGCTCACTGATTATGAACATGATGCTGTAAGAGAAGAAGCGTCATCTTCAACCTTTACTTTTGCTGATGGTGTCACAGTTTCTTCCCTCAAACGTGTTACTCTGCCCTGCTACATTGGAAACATGCGTGCTACCATCGTGGCTGATGTTGTGGACTGCAATATGCCCTTGCTGTTGAGTGGACGTTACATGAAAAAAGCAAAAATGTTGATTAACCTTGGAACTGACCAGGTCAAAATTTGTGGAACTATCATTGATTTAAAGTCCTCATCTTCAGGCCATTACTTACTTCCAATTTCCTTATGACTAGATCGTAAATTTTGTGAAACAATCATGTTGGCATCTCATGGGGGTGATGTAGAAAAAACCGCTTTGAAGCTTCACAGGCAATTTGGACACCCAACATCGGCAAAACTAATTAAACTGATCACAGATGCGGGAATTAAGAGTTCAAAACTGGAACAGGCTGTCAAGGCTGTATCTGATGCTTGTACAGTCTGTTGCAGATTTAAGAAAGCCAAGCCCCGACCCATAGTCAGTTTGCCCATGGCATCTAAGATTAACGAAGCCATAGCCATGGATTTAAAAGCTTGGGGAAGGCATTATTTCTTAGTCCTTGTTGATTTGGCGACCAGGTATTGTAATGCAATAGTAATCGCGGATAAGTGTGCACCCACCATTATCAAAGGAATATTTCGGAGCTGGATTGTTGTGTTTGGCACACCTAGAAAAATTCTTACAGACAATGGCTGTGAATTCAATAATGCAGAAATGCGAGCATTGGGAGAGGCCTTCAATATCAAGATCATGACAACGTCTGCAGAGAGTCCTTGGAGCAATGGAGTCTGTGAGCGTCAAAATGCAGTCATTGGTGACATTGTTAGGAAGATAATGGCTGATAGCCAGTGTGAATTGGATGTGGCCTTGGCATGGGCAGTATCGGCAAGAAATGCTCTCACCAACTACTCAAGCTTTTCTCCTAACCAACTTGTTTTTGGTCAAAACCCTGGTCTGCCTAATGTGTACGCAAATGATCCTCCAGCCTTGGAACCTTCATCACCATTGAAAATTGTGAGAGACAACTTGAACGCTCTTCATTTAGCCAGACAAGAGTTTATAAAGACCGAATCAGATGAACGCTTGGCTAGGGCTCTGCGGCACAACATACGTTCGAGTGACCTAAACGACATCCGGAATGGAGATGAAGTCTTCTACAAAAGAAATGACAGTCATGAGTGGCATGGTCCCGGAACTGTAACAGGCAGAGATGGGAAACAAATTCCGGTGAGACACGGCGGTGTATACGTGCGAGTGCACGTATGCCGCCTAGCACGAGCGTCAGAGCAAGATACTACAGTTGAAAGTGATGTCAGCAGTGATGAGAAGAAAAATGTTGTCCAGGAGAAGCCTAATGACGATCCTACGCAAGTGCTGAATGACTATCCACCAGATGACGAGTCGGAAGATGGTGTGGTCCCAATCGATGAGCCTCCAACAGTTTCTGTTCCGATTAATCAGCTTCCCAAAGTTTCTGTTGGTCAACGTATAAAGGGAATACATTCAGAAAGTAGAGAGTTGGTGTCTGGAAGGATTATAAGTCGGGCAGGTAAAGCCACTGGAAAGTACAAACACTTCTATAATTTGAAGAGGGACTCTGATGGCAGCATTGATTGGATAGATTTGGAGAAGGATCTTAGCGAATGGGAAGTGGTTGATGATGACACAGAAATGCTTGTTCTTTTCAACTCTGAGGCCGTATTATGCGCTAAGGAAAATGAAATTACAAATTGGCAGAATAATGATGTGTATGAGGAAGTAGATGATGTTGGGCAAGGTGCCATAACGGTTCGATGGGTTGTGACAGAAAAACTGAAAAATGGATAGCCTATTATTAAGGCCCGCTTAGTCGCCAGAGGATTTGAGGAAGACACAGTGGATCTCCGAAAAGACTCGCCTACTTGTTCAAAGGAAGCAGTGCGTTTGGCACTTTCTTTGGCCTCCACCAACCAGAGGGACTGCCACACTATGGACGTGAAAGTTGCCTACCTGCAAAGGTAACGACATTGAGAGAGTTGTTCATTTACGTCCTCCTCCTGAATATGCAAATGGTAAGTTATGGAGACTAAAGAAAACTGTTTACGGCCTTTGTGATGCTGCTAGGCATTGGTATCTGCGCGTAAAAGATCAGTTGTTGAGTCTCGGAGCTAAAGTGTCATCACTGGATTCAGCGCTGTTCTCTTGGGGCAATGGTGGCAAAGTCGAAGGCATTGTATGCATCTACGTCGACGACTTCCTTTGGGCTGGTACACATGAGTTCAAACAGCAAGTGATAAATCGGTTGAGTCAAATATTCCTCATCGGCAGTTCAGAATCAAAAGCCTTCAAATACGTTGGTCTCAATGTCATCTCCAACATTGATGGCAGCATAGCACTCGACCAATTCCAGTATGCTTCATCTTTGAAACCAGTCACGCTGAGTAAACATCGTGCAGCAGTAAAATCAGGGGAGCTGTCCGAGTCTGAGAAAATGGAGTACCGAGCATTAATTGGGCAACTCAATTGGACTGCCACATACACTCGGCCAGATATTGCCTTTGATGTGTGTGAGATGAGTGTGAATAGCAACCGAGCTACCGTAGCGGATTTGCTTAGACTCAATAAGGTGATCCCAAGGGTGAAGACTGACAACATGAAGCTATACATTCCAAGAATGGGGCCGATTGAGGACTGTCATATAGAGTGCTCTTCGGATGCCTCATTTGCCAACCTTGTAGGCAATGGATCTCAGGGAAGTTTTGTGATCTTCCTACGAGATGCTAGTGAGGCAAGATGTCCTATATTCTGGCAGACAAGGAAGATCAGGAAGGTCATCAAATCTACCTTATCTGCTGAGGCATTGGTGCTGCTTGAATGTGCTGAAACTGCTGTATATCTCTCCAACATATTGCATGAGGTTTCTGGATGTGGAAAGATCAAAATAAAGTGTTTTGTCGATATCAAGAGTCTGGTGGACGCCCTTTACTCCTGTAGGAGCGTAGAAGACAGGAGATTGAGCATTGATATTGCTGTGTTGCGGGACATTTTGGAGTGGGGGGAGATTGATGAGGTATCCTGGGTGGATACATCACAACAACTGGCTGATTGTCTCACCAAGAAAGGTGCCTCGACCGAGCGGCTGCGTGCAGCAGTCAGCCGAGACTAGAAAGTTTATAATGCTTCAAGAGACATCACATATCTGTATGTGGCCACAGACTGGGTCTTGACAGCAATTAAACAAAAGTGTATGTATTGGATACATAGTGTGTATCGAGTGTTGATGGTACTCACACAAAAGTCTATGTATTGGATACACAGTGTGTATCAGACGCAAACAGACCATCCAGCTTTGTCCTTGGAATCTTCTGTCAAATTAAGAAGAGAGGACAAGAGTGTTAGTGTGTGTGCGCACGCACACACCTAAGTCACGAGTGATGATGTCATCGGAAGGTTCCTGTGGTATGCAACCGGAAGCCTTGGCAGTTCACGTCGTGAGGCGGCCGGTGAGTGTGGTTTGCCTAGTTCCTACAATCAGCATACAGCATCTCCCATGGGAGTCCATCTCTGAAGTCACGTGAGAGGGTTTCAAGCACCATGATAAACAACAAGGGACTCAAAACTGACCCCTGATGCACACCAACATTCACGGAAAACTCATCACTCAAAGCTCCATTCACTCTTACCTGGGTGCGAGCACCCATGTACATGGCCATAACCACCCTAACCAGCCATTTTTCCAACCCTAGCTTTCTCATTGCCCACTTCACCACCTCTCTAGGGACTCTGTTAAAGGCCTTTTCCAAATCAACAAAAACAAAATACAATTCCCTTTTCTTTCCAATATATTTTTCCTGAAGCTGTCGAACAACGAATATGGCATCAGTGGTCCCCCTGCCTGGCATAAACCCAAACTGCATCTCATCAATATTCACTCTTTCTCTAATCATACCTTCTAGAACTCTCTCCATTACTTTCATTACGTGATCTAAGAGCTTTATACCTCTGTAATTTCCCCTTTCCAGGGCTTCACCCTTTCCTTTGTACACATTTACAATTACACTCTTCAGCCAATCATCTGGGACAACACACTCATATATAATCATATTTATCAGGTCAGTGACTAACCTCACCCCAGTATCTCCTGAGGCCTTCAACATTTCGGCAGTCAACCCAGACACACCTGCCGCCTTCCCCACCTGCATCCTGCCTTTTGCCTCACTCACAGTAGCAGCGTCAATCAAAGGCCAAGGGCCAAACACTGGATCAGCTGGCTCCAAACCTTCCCTATCCCAATCAAACTCCTCATTCAACAATACACTATAATGCTCTCTCCATGCATCTTTAATATCCTAACTGTTCACCACTACCCTTCCATCATCATTCTTCACGCACTGCTCACCTACAATGTCCCGATTATCCCTCTTCACCTGATTTGCCACCCTAAAAATCATATTTTTCCTTTCTCCATGATTTAGATTATCAAGTAAAAGTTTCTGTGACTCATACTTCGCCCTGTATACCTCTCTTCTAGCCCTGTGCTCGGCAGTCAAGTACTCCTCCCTGTTACCACCCTTCTTCCATTCCCAGAGAAGCCTTCTTTTCTCCTTAACTGCAGCTTCTACACCCTCATCCCACCACCAAGTTACTTTATGTCTTGGTGGGCCTCTTGTCCAACCGCATATTGCATCGGTAACTCTCAAGAGATTGTTCTTAAGCGTTATATACTGTTCATTAACGCCTGTATCTACGGCTTCCTGTTCAGCCACCACTCTCCTCATCTCACTATAAAAGGCACCCCTTACTGATTGGTTTCCCAGCTTCCATATTTTCCTCCTAGGTACATATGTTCTCCTTCTCATCACTCATTCCTAAAGCACCAAGTCACAAATCAACAGTTTGTACTGCTGCACACACTCCTCGCTTCCTATAACTTTAACATCCCTCACTAATCTCCTATCAACCCTCCTGACCAGAAAATAATCTATCTGACTACTATTTCCCCCGGACTCGTACGTAATCAACCGGCTGATTCTTTTCCTAAAATGTGTGTTGCACAGAATTATGTCCATAGCCTCCCCAAACTCGAGTATTCTTTCCCCTTCCGCATTCCTCACACCATATGCACAACCTCCATGGACTCCTTCATAACCTTGAGCTGCTTCACCCACATGACCATTTAAATCCCCTCCCAGAACCACTACCTCATCATCACCCATACCACTCACTACATGTATTAACTCATCCCAAAATCTATCCTTCTCTGCATCATCCAATCCTACCTGTGGAGCATATGCAGATATAACTGAAATCAATTTCTGCCCAATCAAGATTTTCACTACTAATATCCTATCACTTACTCTCATAACATTCATGACATATTCCACCCACTTCTCTGCAACCAACACACCCACACCCCCATATCCATCAGTTCCCCCCTGCCAAAAAAAACTTATAGTAGCAATCCTTCCCAACAATCTTTCTGGCTGATCCACCCCTGTACCGGACTTCCTGCAAACATGCCACATCCACCCACCTCCTACTGAATGCCTCAACAACTTCCCCTGCTCTTCCTCTCAAACTTCCCACATTCCACGAAATTTGTCTGGGCTTTCAGGTAGTGACTTGTATCATCTATCAGCACTGCCAATGTCCAACAATAGTCAGAGCTGCTAATGTCATCAGTACTCCCATCCATTGTTGACAATTTAGCCATTTTCCCCCATTCTAGACTCCCCTCCCTACCTCCCCTCCATTACCCACTCGTGTCGTCTGCTCAGCCGCTCTGCGCTAAGTAAATCTTCCCTGGATTTTTCCACTGTTTTCATCCATTGAAATGAACCCTATGCCCTATGCCATACACCTGAAACTGGCTAATTATCACTTGGCAACATCCAACCTGCACTCATTCGCTAATTTCCCCTGCTTTTTTTTCCCGTGAAATATGCCGTATGAGCTACTCTCGTAATATAAATGTATATAAGAAAGGAAGGGAGAAACCTGAGTGATATTTATATTCACCTGGAACCACCTAATTTATTATGTATTGTCTAGATTTCCTACGACTTATCTCTTAGCATATACATTAGCAACTGACATTTTCAACTCTTGGCTACCAAGATACGTATTGTACATTCAGTTCGCTCTCGTCCTTCACGGTGAAATTACGTCGCAGTCGCGCCCCACCATTTCTGCCCCTTTTGCGCCCATTATAAAAGGCCCTGTGACCTCTACCCCTACTAAACATCGTGTGGGAAGCGGTAAAGGACTGTGGATATATATATATATAAGTGTAATAAAGTACTAGAAATAATAAAGTGTGAGTGTGTATATGAGTAAGAAATGACAGAATACAAGCGGCAAATTAGCGCGAGTGGGAGAGGCTCGTACGCACTCGTATTTTACATTGCGTTCACAGTTTTTTTTTTTTTTAGTATGGATTCCAAACTACTTGGAAATCATTGAATAGTGTTTCTAGTGTTAATATCTGGCAGTGGTATTCATATTACGGGAAGTCGGGAAGTGTAAAGTGGGGACTTAGTTACCCAACTTCAGAAGTCTACACAAGTCCTACGGTAGTCGATGAGTGCTAAAAAAACATCCCAGGAGAAAGCTGAAGGTATGTGCCATATGCATATGTAATTATAATATTCTAGGTCTAATAACTGATTTTTGGCAAATATTTTTAAAAAGTCAGTCGGAGTGCGAATATCCCCGCGGGATGGGCACGGCGCGCCTCCAAAAACCAAGCGGTTTAAGGGTTAATGAAGACAGCTATGGGTGATGCTAGAATATAATTCAAAGGTGACTACAGCGAGGAAGAAACAAGTTAATTATTGACTAAAGGTGCAACTAATAAATAATACCCAAAACCTATGCTATTGAACATAGACTTTAATGAATCCCCCTGAAATATAGTTATTAAAGTGATTAATTAATAATAAGTATATTTATATAACGATAGGGAATCGTCCAGGGAGCGAAGTGTCCTAACGGGGAATCGTCTGTGTTTTGACGGCGAACTGTTTGATGGCGAATTGACTTGACAGAGAATTGTCTCGGAACCTACCTAACACACCACCTTCCTCACCAGCACTTTCGACGCTTTCACTAGCTAATGCACTCACTTCGTTCATAAACCCTTCAAAGTCTATTTCTGACACCCTATTGGGCATCACGTCACGAGTGCGCATCATCGACGTCACAAGGTGGGTGGAGTGTAGGCAACCACTGGTGCTTCTTGATGTGGCAATGTCGTGTGCTCAGGGCTAACCCTGGATTTGGGCCACTCCTCACTGCCATCTCACCTATTATGAGTTCAATTCGTGTCACTATTAAAAAATACACTAAAATTCGATAAACAATAGGTCCTGGTGTACAAAGGGATTCACATACTCTAAGCTTGCTTACTATGCGTGCCTACTGTAGTGTTTAAATGTATGACTGAAATACACATTTTCACTGTTTTAGTGATGGGGGAACCCATCGTCCACCCACTTAGTGCTGTGATACTCAATTTTAGGGTAGCTCAACACTCAGTGGAATGCCAAATGATTTCATGTAAACCAGGAAATCACTGACAATGCTGGGTGGTAACCTTATAACCAACCGACACGTGTTCCTATATAACAACATGTGGGCTGGCGTATGGTATGTGCCCCTCTCTGGAAAAAACTAACTACAATAAGAATATGAAGCCTTGGATCAGGACTGACCTAAAGGTGACAACTAAGGACCGAACAAAGGATGTGGTATGGACTGCAACATGGAATGTAAGGGGTGCGAATGATAAGGGGAAAGAGAGAGAGATTGTCCAGGTGCTTGGGAGTGCGAAAGTGGATGTATGTGGAATAACCGAGACTAAATGGGGAGGTGTGTGAAACAATGGGAGTATGGATGGGGTATATGCAGAGGAGTGGGTGAGAATAAGAGGACAAAGGAAGGGGCATGTATTGTTGTGTGCAAGAGATGGAAGGAGAACACAATAGAGAATGGATCAGTTGGCTCAAGGATTGTGTGGGTAAGACTGAAAGTTGGAGTACAAATGTGGGCGATTGTGTGTGTGTGTATGCACCAACACAAGATCGTGCAAGTAGAGTGAAATAAGAGTTCTGACCAAATGTGGAAGTGTGCATGGAAAAGTCTGAAGCAAATGAGGAAGTGTTTTTGATTAGAGATATGAATGGAATAGTAGGGAATATGAAGGTGGATGGAGTAGTTGGTGAGTGGGGTGTGTCTGCTGAATTGGATAAGAATGGCAGTGCTCTAGAGGACATCAGTGCTGGGAGGGGGTTGGTTATAGCTCATACCCTCTTTGGACACAAAATGATCCACAGGTATATGTGGTGATGAGAGGGATGGGTGGTGAACTGAATGAAAAAAAGGCAGTGACTGAGTTTGTGTGTGTGTGGACGATAGAATGAGAAGATAATGCATGCAAGAGCATATAGAGGTTGGGGGAGTGGACTTTCTGACCACCAACAAATGGTGAAAGTCAAGGTTCAAATGAAATGGAGGAATAGAAGAAGGGAAGGACATGAGGAAGTATTTCTAACAAGGAGGGGTAGAAAGGCTGCAAGAGGATGAAAGAGAAGTGGAGGAGCGATTAGGTAAATATGATTTGCAGCAGATGGGGGGTGTGGAAGGTGTGTGCAAGATATTCACAGAAGAAATCTGTGCAGCATGTGAGGTGGTGCGTGGGGTGAAGAGAAGACGAAAAGGGGTGCAAGGTGTAGCATGATGGAATGAAGAGGTGAGACAGGCTGTGGCACAAAAGAAGAAAGCATATACAGTAGTGAGTGGATGAGAAACTGGGTCATGGAGGAAGTTGAGAGAACGAAGAGAGAATTATATGTAGAGAGGAGGAGAGAAGTGAAAAGATTAATAAGAGAGCACAAGAAGGTAATGGATGAGGAATTTGGAAGAAATTTGAGAGTAAAGTGGAGTGAATGTAAGAAACTGTCCTGGAAAGAGGTAAGGAGAGTTAGATTGGGCAATAAAGAAGTTAGTAGAAGAGTGAAAGATAAAAATGGTAAATTAGGCCGTCAGTGCTCCTGCTCCCCAGATGGTGAGTACAGCTCCTCATGCATCTGGTTCGGGTAGGATCCCTAAGGCAAATACTCCTGTCAGATTTGAAGAGATGTGTGCCATGCAGCCTTATCAATGGCTGGCCGCTTCCTCCACAGGCCCTCCCACACGTAACAGTGCCTTCCTTGTTCAGCCAGGGTTTGTGGGAGGTGTTTCTGTTAATGTACTGAGAGACAATGGTTCCTCAAGTTGTACTGTCAGGCAGAGTCTTGTTCGACCTGAGGAGTACACAGGTAGGCACACCCAAGTTAGACTTATCGATGGATCAGTGAGAATGTTCCCTGAGGCACGTATCCAGGTAGCATCTCCCTTTTACACAGGTTCAACAGTTGCAGTTGTCATGCAAGAAACTTTGTTTGACCTCATAATAGGCAATATACCAGGTGCCAAGCATAGTTGCACCACAGATGTCACTACTCAGACTTCGGCTGCAGTAACACGAGCCATGGCCACAGCTCCAAATTGTGTTGCCCCAGTGGCTATTGCATTGCCGCAAGATCTGATTTGTAGTCAAGATGTTGTACACTGGGTTCCCTAAGACTGTGCTGTTCTAAGAGATTTGAGCAATCCAAGAACTAGCTTGGTTCCCAGTCAGTACTATGCTGCTAAGACCCCACGTCTCGCTTGTTGGCCCCACAAGACATAATATGTCTGGGGTCTGTACATACATATGTACTGTAGCTTATAAGTGCACCGTAGATTAAGGTAGGTTAAGGGGGAAATCCGAGACCCCGCAGAGGCAATCTGAGGCTGAGTTTGAATTACCTTGTGGTGTGTCTCGAGCTGTGGGCCTTCCTTAGGATTCCCGGAGATTACACAGAAGCCACATGAGTGTTCACACCCATGCAGGGTGTTAAAATGTGACCTGCCCAAGTTGCATAGGGATTCTCGACTACCTTTACTAATTATAAGTGTGCAGTCAAGGTGAACCCAACCGAGGACACCGATGACAAACGGGCAGTCGAGGTGACAAGCCCTTTGTAATGATAAGTATAGCTATAAGTGTGCAGTCACAGTGAGCCCAATGGAGGACACTGATGACAGGCGGGTACTCGTGGTGCGATCCCAGCCGAGGGCACCGACGACGAGCCCTTTATTAGGCGTAAGTGTAGGTTAGAAAAGGCAACTAGTAAGGAAATAATGGCGACATACGTACGAAATTTGCTGTTGGCTGACTTTCAGCCAAAGAGTACCTTCTTTTGTGTGTGTGGATTGATTGCTGGGTGGATGAAATTGTAATACAGTGCAAATCCTTTCATTGACACTATTGATACTCCACCTTGACTCATCCCACAGGTACAGTCGTTGGGTGAAGAAGATGTCTAGGACCACTGATCGTCTGCTGCATGCTGGCACTTCATCTCCTCTGCCCTCGTCGCCTTTATTATTGCATTAACATGTATTATTATTATTGCTTACACGTAGGTACAGTTACACTACAACTGTCACACCTACACCGTGTATCACATACACCACGCTACATAACAATTAGTTGTCAATGTAAATGTAGCGAATTTTCGCTCAGTTGACCTGAGTACAGGATTTTCCACTGTCATCTCGGAGTTTTTCCCTCAAGCTTGCTTTTCTTAACGTAAATACGAGGTTTTACGCTCACAGGCGACACTGTTTTCCTCCTGTAACAGGACAGTACACACACCACAGTGTGAATCTTGTGTGACTGAGCTAGGATGCATATATATATATTGTATATAATGTCAAATTTTACTAGTGTAAAATTTGAATTTTTTCAGGGGCGTAATGTCACGAATTTTCTACATCGTAACGTTATGTTAAGTAGATCGTGACATCGAGCGATAAATTTTGAAATGTCGGTTCCGCCTGAACCGTTACGCCTGTCGTGCCATCTCCCCGCGCTCGCCGCGCTAAGTATTCAAATTGGAGCTCAGTCTGTCTTTAGCCATGGAACGAGCGGGTCATGCCCACACGAAAAGCTCGAGTGATCGTTTTTCTTAGCAATTTCAGATTTCAGCTTGTGTCGGCGTGTGTTCCCGAGCTCCCACCAATCTTTGGTGTTCGACTACAGTACAGTCTCATCCATACCGATTAGTATTTTCCTGTTTTCCTAGGCTTGAGCTTTTTGAGATATTTAGCTGTTTGTCTGAGTGAGTGAGTGCATTTCTTTTCCCCTGATTTGAATTGGAGTCCTGTAACATGAATTTGTTTGCTTGTATTTAATAAATTTACAGTTCGTTTTTTGAGCTTTGTTACAATGTAACAGTCGTGTTTAATTTTCCCACTTATTTAATATAGTTTTGCTACTCCACGTTAGCACAACTCTTTGTATTAAATCACGACTGGTACTTGGGCCAGCTTTTGGCAGTAATCCTTGAATCCGTTGTGCTAGCTAGGAGTTTGGCTCAGCCAAGATCCTGTTTATCTTTATTATTATCATTTTGATTGTTAAGGGGAGAAACTAACTTTCTTAGAGGCCAACGGTACAATATTACAGGCTAATAAAGCGTCTAGTCTCTGCTGCGTACCGTTGAGAAAGTCTATAAATTCTCGACTCTAGAGAATTGGCGAAGTGAGCCAGCATAAAGTGAGATCGCTGCTCGATTTCACAAGTCTATTCTCTCTCAGTAAATAACTCAATAGTCATTCTTAGTACACATAGCTGTACATTGTATACTTGAGTTGTACAATATCATTACCCTTTTGAAATACATAAATTTCCTCTGACATCTGGCGACCTCAAGCCAGGATGAAAGCATAAATTTCCCCAGCGGAGCAGGGACAAAAAGTGGGTAGACGGAGAGAAAACTTTAAGGAATTGTTGAACATAGAGAATAAAAGTAATGCAAGTATAAGTGGTTGGAGAATGGCTGGGATAAGGAGGTCCAGTTGAGGGCATTGTTAAGAGAAACACCGAGACTTTCAATACTTTTGGAGATAGGAATATTGGTAGCATTGAAGATAATACAGAAATCTGGCAATATCTGTCTGTTAGTAAATTGTATATATTTGGTTTTACTAACATTAAATGAGACAAGGTTATTCTGACCCCATTCAGTGATCCTAGGTAAGTATTAGTTTATGGAAATGGCTGTACTGAGTTGTGAGAAAGAGATATTAAACTCTTTAAATGCATGATTAAGTGTGAATGAACTGTGAAATGTTAAATGGATGTTTAAGTGTGAATGAACTGTGAAATGTTGAGTCACCTGCATATGAATGGATGGAATTATGGGTGACATATAAGAGATCATTAATATGAATTAGGAATAGGGTTGGTGTCAGAACTTATCCGTATGGCACGCCAACATTCACTGAGTGGAAATTGCAATATGCATCATCTTCTCTTACCCTAATATTTCTGTCATTGAGATATGAGGAAATCAAAGGAACAAAGGACATTAGTCCATAGCAAGGGAGTTTGGGTAGCAGGGAATGGTGCCGCACCCTTTGAAAAACTTAAGAAATATCAAGGGCTACTGCATAAGTTTCTCCATGTTGGTCATTTGATTGATGGATGGTGTGACTCAGGAGTATATCAATGGTGGATCTTTCGTGGTGAAACCCACACTGTCCATCACTAATTTAGTCGTTGGATTCAAGATGTTTAACTAAGTGCTTATTCATTACAGTTTTAAATACTTTACCAAGAGAAGATGTGATAGATATTGGTCTGTAATCAGAGGGGTCAGAGGAACTTCCTTTCTTTGGAATTGGGTGGATATTGGCTTCTTTCCACGAACTAGGGCATGAAGAAGTACGTATGCTTAGTCTAAATAATTTAGCTAGAACAGAAGCAGGTTCTGGAGAGAACTTTTTCAAAACAATTGAAGGAGTTCCATCTGGGCCTGGAGCTTTATTGGTTGGTAAATTGTCTAGGATGGATTTGACATATCTGACCTGTATTTTAAGTAGAACAATTTTGGGAGAATCAAGTTCTAGTGCTGGAACATTCTGGCTGTGGTAGAATTTCTGGTAAATATCCTTGCTTTACCACATGGGTCCCTTGTAATATTACTGTCTAAGGATTTTAGTGGGGGAATGAGTGATGACTTGTTAAAGCTACTATTGAAAGAACTGAGAGCTGACCAGAATATTTCTAGTGTCATGAGGATTGTTTATTAGTTTGGATGCTTGGTTGTGAAGAAAGTTTGATTTAGTAAGATTTATTACTGCTTTTGCATGGTTTCTAGCAATTTTAAATTGACTGAGTGATTCAGATGTTATTTATTTTAAGTAAAAGTTATATGCTGATGACTTTTGGGCCATTGCTCTGGCACAATTGCCATCAAACCATTTTGGGGAGTCTGATCTTTTAGTGAACTGTTGACCCAGTATGAAAAATTCCATACCAGCATGTACTACGTCATTAATGTAGGACTGGGTAGAATTGATGTCACTAGAGAAGAAAGACTGCGATGGAAAGTCAGAAAGATAATTTCCAAATCCACCCCAGTCTGCCCTATCAAAGTGCCATTGGGTTACCCTGACAGGTTCAGAATGGGGAGGTTTGGGGGAGCCGACTAACGACACTTTGATGAGATTGTGGTCGGAGGATCAATATGGTGACAGTACTTCTATCCTGTATTAATCTGGATTATTTGTCAGGAACAGATCCAAGAGATAGATGTTATGGTCAGGATTACCTGGTAGTCTGGTTGGCTGCTTTACCAATTCATCGCTCATCGCTCATTTTTGAAGGCTCCAACATGCTTGCATGTGTCGGCCTTGGTCACCTAATGGCGGCTCTCCATGCTGCTCGATCTCTGGCAGCCTCCCCATTCAGTCCCTTAACCCTTAAGTCACATTTAATGACCTCATCCCATGTCTTTCTCGGTCTACCCCTCCCACCCCCCCCCCCCCCCCAATATTAACACCCCTCACCCTCTGTACCCAATTATCCTCCCCCATCCTCTCCACATGCGTGAAATTAAACGATTCTGCAAACAGCACGCATTCTAGAGCAGTATCGTCAGTCCTGGCAGAATGCAATGACCAATCTCCATTATGTGCGTTAAAACTACCATAAACGGTAATTTCAGTGGTAAGGGTGAAGTTAAGGTTAGCCAACTGTGTGGATATGGAGTCAAATACACCAGGTTCTGAAGAAGCACTGGGGGAACAATAGACTACACAGATATGCTTGGAAATATTTAGATAGTTTATACAGCAAATATCAAAATTAGTTTAGTGAAGGCGATTGTATGTGTGTATGCACCAACAGAGGACCAAGTGGCAAGAGTGAAAGATGAGTTTTGGGCAAATGTAGAAGCCTGTATGGACAAGTGTGAAAGAAGCGAGAGAGTGTTTTTGATTGGACACATGAATGGTAAAGTTGGGAATGTACGAGTGGATGGAGTGATTGGTCAGTGGGGTGTGCCAGCTGAGATGGATGGGAATGATAATGCCTTGATGGACATCTGTGCTGGTAAGGGGCTGGCAATAGCCAACACCTAGTTTTGGCACAAGATGATCCACAGGTATACATGGAGAGTCTTGAGGAGGATGGATGGTGAACTTGTAGAACGGAAGGCAATGATAGATTACGTGTGAGTGGATGAGCAAATGAGAAGACAAATGTTGGATGCAAGAGTGTGGAGAGGGTGGGGGAGAGACCAAGGGGAAGACAGGAGGAAGTAGCTCCTGAGAGAAGAGTGGAGAAGTTGGAAGATAGTGAGAAAATAGCAGAGTATAAAAGAATAGTGGAAGAAAGATTGGGAAGGTATGAGTTAGAGCAGATGGAAGGGGTGGAAGATGTATTTAAGATTTCACGGAAGAGATAGGGGCAGCATGTGAGGAGGTTTGTGGAGTGAGGAGGAGATGCAGGGGTGTGCAAGGGACAGCATGGTGGAATGATGAGGTGAAACGAGCTGTGGAACAAAAGAAGAAGGCATATAGTGAATGGCTAGTGGGCAGAGGTAGGGGAGAAGATGAGAGAGAGAAAAGAGAGGTATATGTGAGGTGGAGAAGAGGGGTGAAGAGATTGGTGAAGAAGAGTAAAAAGAAAGTGGATGAGGAGTTTGGAAGGAATCTGATTGTAAAATGGAGGGAGAGTAAGAAATCGTTTTGGAAGGAGGTAAAGAAAGTAAGACAGTGTGAAAGTGGAAATAGTAAGGGAGTGAAAAATGGGAATAATAGATTGCTGGTGGAGAAGAGAGAGAAACTGAGGAGATGGAAGGAGCACTTTCAGGATTTGTTGAATGTAGAGAGTGAGAGCAGAGCAAGTATAAGTGGCTGGGGAATGGCTGGGAGAGGAAGAGGTGAGAGGAGGGAGGAAGAGATCAGTAGGGTGGAAGTAGTGGAAGCATTGAAGAAGGTCAAGATGGGAAAGGTCCCAGGAATTGATGGAGTGTGTGGTGAAATGCTGAAGTATGGGGGTGAGATTGTTGTGGAATGGATATGGAAGTTGTGTAGATTGGCTTGGGAAGAGGGAAGGGTCCCAGAGGAATGGAAATCAGGTATAACTGTTCCTTTATATAAAGGAAAAGGGGAGAGAGAGAAGTATGTGGTAACAATAGGGGCATTTGCCTTCTTAGTGTGACTGGAAAGATATATGGCAGAATACTTATTGACAGGGTTAGGGATATAACAGAGGAGTTAGTTGGAGAAGAACAAGGGGGATTTAGGAAGAGAAAAGGGTGTGTTGATCAGATATTTGTATGAAGAAGTATCTAGAGAAGGGAAAGAGAGTGTATGCTGTCTTCATGGACTTGGAGAAAGCTTATGACAGAATAGATAGGCAAGGTATGTGAAAGGTATTAAGAATATATGGAGTGGAGGGGAAATTGTTGAGTGCTGTGAAGAGCATGTACGAAGGAGCTAGGGCTACTGTGCAAGTGGATGGTGAGCTAAGTGAGGTCTTTGATCTGAAAGTGAGACTGAAACAGGGTTGTGTGATGTCTCCATGGCTGTTTAATATATACATGGATGGGGTTGTAAAGGAGGTGCAAGATAGGGCAGTGGATGTGGGGGTGACTCTAATGAATGAGGGGGAGATGTGGAAGATTCCAGTGTTGTTGTTTGCTGATGATACAGTATTGTTAAGTGAAGATGAAGGGGAGTTGCAAGGTTTGGTAAATGAATTTGGGACAGTGTGTAAGAAGAGGAATCTGAAAGTCAATGTGAACAAGAGTAAAATTATGGTGTTCAAGAGGAATGAAGTCACAGAATGCACAGTGAGGTTGGATGGTGAGGATATGGAGAATGTGAGTGCATTCAAGTACTTGGGTAGTGTGATGAGTAAGGATGGAAGTTTTGGGGATGAAATACAAGGGTACAGCAGGGAAGGAAGGTTGTTGGTTCATTGAAAGCAGTGATGAGAAATAGGGAGGTGAGTATGGAAGTCAAAAAGTCACTGCATGATAGTATCACGATCCCTACCCTGACGTATGGAAGCGAGGCATGGACCTTGCTAGAGGGTAACAAGTCAAGAATGAGAGCAGTGGAAATGAGTTACTTGAGAGGAGCATGTGGAGTGACATGGAGGGACAGGTTGACGAATGAAGAAGTGAAGGAACGTTGTGGGGTGGATGTGGTTGAGAAGATTAGGAGAAATACACTGAGGTGGTTTGGACGTGGGGAGATAATGGAGAATGAAACTCTGACTAAAAGGGTGTATGCAGGTGGGGTGGAGGGAGGGATAGGGAGGGGAAGGCCGAGAATGAGGTGGAGGGATGGAGTTGAGAGGTATATATGAGGGAGGGGGGAGTGAGCTGGAGGGAGGGTAGGCAAATGGTGGGTGACAGAGCGATTTGGAGGCGTTTTGTCTGCAGCCACCCTTTGCGGGATTAGGGCGTCGGGCTATAGATAGATAGATAGTTAAGTGAAGTTCAAAAGTGTCAAATGCAAATTCAGATTTGATATAACAACAGGTGCCAAGCAGTTATGAAAGTCTGTAAGGAGATGGTAACCAGGAAAACACAATGAGGATATTTCAGTATAGGGAGAGAGTTGAGATTCTGTTAGGAACAGGGCTAGATGGGACACTGACTGAAGAAAAAAGTGAACTGAATTCAAATTGTTACTAAGACCACGCATACTGAAGTATAAGGCCGAACCTGCACTTCTCCGCGGACGAGCAAGAACTGTGTTTCCAATAGTCGATGTCGGCACAGTCGCTTGATGGCGACTGGGAGGACCCTTTGCTGCCAGCCCTTTAAAAAAGCTTCTTTTGTTCAGTGTTAATAAGCAAATATCCTTGCCAGTATATCAGCCATAAATTCTACCACAGAGGAAGTCAGCCAGAACATCCCAATACTAGAACTTGACTCTCCTAAAATTGTTCCACTTAAAATACAGATCAGATAAGTAAAATCCATCCTAGACAATTTACCAACCAGTAAAGCTCCAGGCCCAGATGGAATTTCTCCAATTGTTTTGAAAAAGTTCTCCCCAGAATCTGCCTTTGTTCTAGCTAAATTTCAGACTATGCATACGTACTTCTTCATTCCCTAATTCATGGAAAGAAGCAAATATCCATCCAATTCCAAAGAAAGGAAGTTTCTCTGACCCCTCTGATTGCAGACCAATAGCTATCACATCTTCTCTTGGTAAAGTATTCGAAACTGTAATTAATAAGCACATAGTTAAACACCTTGAATCCAACAACTTTAGTGACAGACAATATGGTTTTCGCCACAAAAGATCCACCATTGACATACTCAATCTCCTGAATCACACCATCCATCAAACAACTGATCAACATGGAGAAACTTATGCAGTAGCCCTTGATATTTCTAAAGCTTTTGACAGTGTGTGTCACCATCCCCGGCTATCCAAAGTCACTTGCTATGGACTAAAGTCCTGACTTCCTCGTATCTCAATGACAGAAAAATAAGAGTAAAAGTAGATGATGTACATTTCAATATCCACTCAATTAATGCCAGCGTGCCACAAGGATCAGTTCTCGCGCCAACCCTGTTCCTAATTCACATCAATGATCTATGTGTCACCCATAAACCCATCCATTCATATGCAGACAACTCAACACTTCACAGTTCATTCACACTCAAACACCCATTTACAAAGTTTAATATCTTTAACTCTCAACTCAGTGCAGCCATCTCCATAAATCAAGACTTATCTTACATCAATGAATAGAGACAAAATAACCTTGTCTCATTTAATGCTATTAAAACCAAATACAGTGGAGCCCCTTGGACAGCGACCTTATTAGTCCGCCAAAATGGCCGCTATCCATGAAATCGCTATCCAAGGGGCAAACTACTTACCTAAAAAAATTAATATAGTCCTGGACTCCTTCAGCTATACCCCTAATTTCCTCCATTACCCATCAGTATCACATCATATTTCTTCAGTACTGTAATAAGATAAACGTATACTACATATTCATTTTTTTTTTCCCTCCATGCAGTATTGTTTCTCTGGCTTGCCACACATGTATTGTCTGGCTTTTCGGTCACTTTTACATTACCAGCACTTCCTATTTTTTCCCAGGGCCACCACCACCCCTTGGGCCAGCCCTCGAAGATGAAGCCATGATATTAGAACACTCCGTAGCCAGACAATAAATGGAAGGTCACAAAAAACTTTAACAATGGCTAGACTGTGACAAGTTGAATGACAGCGTGGCGCATGGATAAACAAACAATCTTCTTCTTCTTCTTGGGGTAACTGCGAGGAGGTTCACCTTCCACCCGTCAGTATCACCTAGACACCGGCATTCCCCCAAGAGAAAAGTAAAGGTAAAGGAAAAATTTAAAACGGTAAAAGTTGGTAGGAGGGAGATAGTTGGAGATTAGTTATAAGAAAAGCTTAAGATACATACTTTCACTCCACATGGGTCAATGAACTGAATGACGATAGACTCGCATTCACTATCAGCGTTACCAGGGTACGACCTTGGCAACTCTGCCCATCTGCTCGCAACGTGTTAAATGCCTAGCGGATTTACGCTAACCGTGCACCATTAATCGCTATGGGATAGTTTCATTCCTGTCGCTATCCATGTTTTCGCTACTTAAAAATGCTATCTGAGGGGCTCCACTGTATATACAATTTACTAATAGACAGATATTGCCAGATTCATATACAGTGGGCTCAGACAGTGCACGAGTGGATGGGCAGTCCACGACCTCGAGCACTGTGTTCGCGTACTGTGAATAAGCAATCATATGGGAAAAATAACAAACTGGAGGAACTCCCTCAAACCTTGATATTTTTTTAACCTTAGAGATATAATAAAGGGAAAATTTTTAAAGACACGATAATCCCTTTAAGACCCGGATGCCCAAGTCCCGGACATTTTGAGCTTGGGTAAAAAAAAAAAAAAACGAAATGTGTTCATCTCTACTCTAAATTTGCTGTGCAGTGATGAACAGCTGTGTTAATCTAGTTGTTAATGTACAGTCACGCTCCCTAATTTAGACCCACCCCGAGCCAAGCCCAGAGCTGAGGGAGGCAGTAGCCACGGCTCTTAAACGAACTCATTTACTAGCCAGCCCCCCCCCCAACTCCTCCCCTCAATCCCTCCCTCCTCCCTCTCGCCATCCAACGTTCATTCTCTACCTTACTGCATTCCTTTCCACCCTCACCTCTTACTGAAACAATCACTTACTGAAGAGGACAATGCTGGACAGTATTAGACAGTAGATTTGGGAAAACCTAGGGCACAAAAAAAAGTAAGACCTGAATATATTCTTTCTCTTAATAAATTACCTCAAGGGAAACTGTTATAGAGGCTGTATTATACACTCGCTCCGGTGATAGATTAGCCTATACAGTTTGTATTGCTGTAATACTTTTATTTTTACAATTACTATATTTTAATGATTGTTATCGAAGTGGTTATAGTGGTCTGGTTATAGGTCCTATTAATTGGGTTTTTCATGCCCTATGTTTTCCCAAAACTACTGTATATTACCGTCCAGCATTGTCCTATTCAGTAGATGATTGTTTCTGTAAGAGGTGAGGATGCATAGCAATACAGTAAGGTAGAGAATAATCGTTGGATGGCGATAGTGACGGGGGGGTGGGGATTGAGGGGAGGAGTGGGGGGATGGGGTGGCTAGTAAACGCGTTCGTTTAAGAGTCATGGCTACTGCCTCCCTCAGCTCTGGGCTCGGCTCGGGGTGGGTCTAAATTAGGGAGTGTGACTGTACATCTGGCAACACCCTGGACAGTCCCAGACTCACTGTGACTGATGTGCTCACCAGCGCTCACCAAGCTCTCATCAGGGGAGGATGTATGCTGTCCATGCTCTTGCTGCATAAATTCTCAGTTTCTTCCCTACATCTCCCCAGCGTTATATTTTCACCTGACATATTCCAAGATGCCTGGAAAGTACCTGAGTGATGTAGAAAAGTCAAAAATATTAACTCTGGCGAAAACATCACATTAAAGTGATGTTTTTTGCCTATCAGAGTTATGTCACGGTGAAGTTTTCTAGCTAAATACAGGAAAGTATCAAGGTTTTTTGCGGTGGCCATAAGTGCAGTGCAACACTGGATTACTGTACGTCCTTAAATGCTCACCTCTAAGTCCTCATTCTCCGGTTCCTTTTCATTTATTTCATGCTTTCTGTCCCTTATTCGTGTGAACAGGGTCTTAAATAGGTGCTGTTCATGTCCGGTAGGGAGTTATTTAGGTGGTTTTCAGAGTCAGGCTGGGTTACAGTCCATAAGTACCTGTCCAGAAGGCTCAGGCCCAAGTCTCAGACAAGAATAACTTCCGGACATGCCTCTGGCTCTATTACGTTGAATCTTGGAGGGATTACTGTACTACAGATACAGCTAAAATAACAAAAATATGATCAGGCACCAAAAAACCAATAGACGACAGGCCTGATGGACTTAAATAGCAGGGGTTCTGAGGTGCGGCAACACACTTAGAGTGCCCCCACCACAGCAAGTGTGTTTAACGGTTACCAGTGTTGTATTATTCCAGGCTTTGAAGAAGAAATTTACGGTCTGTTGAATGTTATATTATTTCCAGAATGCAGCAACAGTAATTATGGTGGGGGCTGCAGGTATGCCGGGTGATGCAGTTAGGTCAGGTGGGGCTGTGGAGGTGCCTGGTGAGTCTAGTGGGGCAGTGGAGGTCGAGGGGATGGCGGCGGGCGAGTCAGAGGAGGTGGTGAAGGGAGGATTCTCCATCTCCTCACTACTTTGTTTGTCTGTTTCATTCCTCATTTTGTTATAGACGTATTAGCAGAATAACAACTTGGCATTCACAAAATAACCGTCATTCAGGTGGATTCAAACGTTATTATGAAAACTGGGTATCTACTCTAACTTACTGTTATTGCCGAAAACGTTATTGTTGAAGTCGTTAATGGCGAGATCATACTGTAGACTCCTCTTAAGCACCTCCCCCACGAGCCTCTAAGTCACGATGGGCGCATCATGTGGGAGGGGGGGGGTCACGTAGTTTGGGAAAATAACGGTTTTGGGCCACTCCTTGCCTCTCCTCGCGTAGTGGGCTAAACTCGCACATTCAAAGTTTTATGGTTATGATTTTTGGTCAAGCATGTACTATGCGATTCGTACACTGTGATCACGCATACTGTGCAAACCCACTGTATTACCTTCAATGCTACTAATATTCCAACCTCCAAAACTATTGAAATTCTCGGTGTATCACTTAATAATGCCCTTAGCTGGGCCTCTCAGGTCAGATCACTTGCTAAAACCACTTCAAAGAAACTTTATTATACAGTCCGTAACTTCTTCACTGATGAGCGGTTAGCTATAATTTATACGAGACACGTGAGCTCTCAGCTAGAATATTGCTCACCCTTGTGGAATGGATGTGCAGAGGTTACACACAAAAAAAAAAAACTAAACAAAATTCAGAACAAAGCTGTTAGAATTATTAATAACCCTGCTATTACAAATAAACTACCTCCCCTACAAGTAAGAAGGAATGCTGTCTCCCTTGCACTGTTTTACAGAAACTTTTATGGCAAATGTTCAGATGAAGTTGCATCCACTGTGCCACCTCTCCATGCCTTCTCTAGGGATACAAGGGCATCTGGTAGCACCCATGGCTAGAATGTCACACAACCTTACTGCAGAACTTCTGCCTATCAGAATTCTTTTATTCCCTGAATGGCAATTCTCTGGAACTCGCTTCCCCAGAACTGTTTCCCCCCAAAATTTCAACCTACAGATGTTCAAGTCCAACTGTTACAGATTTTTTGTATGAATGGAGAAAGCCAGTAATCTGGTGTAAGGATTGTTTTTTTTTATTCATTTGTTTTTCCTTTCTCTGTTGTGTTATTAAAAAAAAGGGAGGTAATAAATTTTTTTTTCTTGCAATTATTTCCGGTTAGTCAGAAAATCTGGTAAGTTGAAGTTACCTAGATCCCCATATAGTTCGACATATGAAGAGTTTACTGTCTTTATATATACGAGATACTACCCAAAAGTTCCAGTAATTTGAACAAAGGGAGCCAACCATTTGCAGTTTTGCCTTTTGCCACTAGGAGGAGTCAGCAGTACCCCTTGTGTGTCAGGGTGGCTCCGGTCGTATCTGTGAGCAGACGTGTTGTTGAGCTACGCTTAATATTATAACGTGGTGTGTAAGTGGTTTAGCGGTTTGAAATGGTGGACCTCACGGAACAAAGAACCTGCATCAAGTTCTGCTTCAAGATCAACAAAACGGCTGCAGAAACTCACCGGTTGCTTCAGCAAGCCTTTAGTGACAATGCCATGTCCCAAGGCAGAACATTTTTCTGGTACATGCGATTCAAGAAATGACAAACGTCCATCGAAGACGATGAAGGTTCTGGGCGACCGTCAACGGCAACAACACTAGAAAACGTCAGAAATTTTCATCAAGCTATCCTTGTAGATTGTAGACGAACAATCCATGATGTTTGTGATATCGTTGGACTGTCATACGGGAGCGTGCAACGCATTCTGTTGGACGTGTTGAGCATGAGATGCATCGTTGCAAAATTTGTGCGAAGAATGCTGAGTGATGAGCAGAAGGCACATCACGTTGCAGCTTGCAAGGAACTCAAAAATCAGGTCAGAGATGACGCCACCTCCATCTCCAAGGTCATAACTGGTGATGAATCATGGGTTAATAGTTATGACCCAGAGACAAAGCAGCAGTCATCACAATGGAAGTCTCTCAATTCACCAAGGTCGAAAAAAGTATGTCAAGTTCGCAGCAATGTCAAGTCGATGTTGATCATTTTCTTCGATATCCTAGGGACTGTTTACAAGAAATTCATCCCACCCGGTCAGACTGTTAGCAGAAAGTTTTACTGTGAAGTTTTGCAGAGCCCGAGGGAGAACATCTGCCGCAAGAGTCCAGAACTGTGGAAGAACAAGGACTGGGTCCCGCCTCATGACAGTGCCCCCGCCCACACATCAACTGTTGTCCAGCAGTTCTTGGCTTCCACTAATACGGTAGTCATTCCCCACACACCCTATTCGCCTGACTTTGCTCCCTGAGGCATTTTCCTGTTTCCCAAGCTGAAATTACAACTGAAAGGGCGTCGATTTGACTCAATTGAGGAGATCCAGACAGAATTGCAGGAGGTGCTCAAGGCCATCACGCCTGAAGCCTTCCAGGGATGCATGAACTCGTGGAAAAAGTGCTGGGACCGCTGAATACATGCCCAAGGGAACTACTTCAAAGGCGACAGTGAGAACTAGGAGGTAAGGTAACTTATTTTCCTACAATATTCAAATTACTGGAAGTTTTGGGAAGCACCTCGCATATATATATACATATAGATATACATATACATATACATATACAGTATATATATATATATATATATATATGTCATTTTTCGTTTTTTTTGAAGGCTGCAACATGCTTGCATGCATCGGCCTTTTTGGATTGGAGCGTGTAGCATTTTATGACCGGACGCCCTTCCTGATGCCTACCAATGACCCTTGGGTGGATTCGATCCTCCGACCCTACGGCCAGAGCAGAGCGCTCTAACCCCTTGATTCTACAGACGCCGAATCAATGGATTTCGGAAGCAACGGACAATATCTGCTGGCAGAGAATCGCTCTGGTTGCCAGTCTTTTTTTTTTTTTTTTTTTTCCAGGTACACTCTTGATCAGTAATTTCTGTTCAGGGGTGTCCCCTTTGTACCCCTTCATACTCAGGGAAGACGGGAGGGGGTGACAAAACGAACTCTGCTCCCCCCCCTTCAACCCCAGCTCCCAACCCTCCCCCATACCCCAACCCCACCCAACCCCTCATTCGTCATTCTTAACTGGCAGTTACATATCAAGCTAACCCCACACTTTACACTCAGTCACATTACTAATACACAAACAAAACACTAGGAAATTTAAAAATATAACTATGAACACAGCAGCAAAAAATTAATGCATTATAACGTTGACAGTAAAACAAAAACGTTGACAATGGTCATACCAGGCCTCATCCATTGGGTCCTTGCATGCGCTTGCGTGCGTTTGTATCTGTGTGTTTGAGTGTCTATGTCTGTGTATTTAACTAATTGTATTTACCTAATTGTGATATACAGGAAATGAGCTACACTCGTGGGGTCCCGTCTCTGTTTCTCAATAAGTCAAATTTTGCCTTAAACTTGTTTAAGTTTTTAGACTGGACAATCTCTTTGTCCAGGCTATTCCACGGGTCTATGCATCTATAAGCAAAGCTAAATTTCTTGATGTCCTTCGAGCAGCTTGGCTTCTTTAGTTTAATTCCGTGTCCTCTTATTACCCTCTCATCCCACACAAACAGATTTTCTCTGTCAATTTTATCTACTCCTGTCATGGTCCTGAACACTGCAATCATGTTGCCCCTCTCTCTCCTTTCCTCTAAGGAAGGCAAATCCAGCCTTTCCAGCCTCTCACTGTATGACAAATCTGCCAGAGTGGGGACCATCTTGGTTGCTGTTCTTTGTATTCTCTCAATCTTGGTTATATCTTTCTTTGTGTGTGGGGACCACACTAATGCTGCATATTCTAACCTGGGGCGGATCATGGCCACTATCAATTTTTTCATCATCTCCTCATCCATGTAATGAAATCGTTTTCGTTTTTGAAGGCTCCAACATGCTTGCATGTGTCGGCCTTGGTCACCTAATGGCGGATCTCAATGCTGCTCGATCCCTGGCAGCCTCCCTGTTCAGTCCCTTAACCCTTAAGTCACACTTAATGATCTCGTCCCATGTCTTTCTCGGTCTACCCCTCCCCCAATATTAACACCTCTCACCCTCTGAACCCAATTATCATCCCCCATCCTCTCCACATGTCCAAACCACCTCAGCCTACCTCTCCTCATCACAACACCAATACACTCCAGTCCCATCCTACCTCTCAACTCTTCTATCGTAAACCCAGCCCCCCCCAGGCCTTGCACGCAGGGACGTACTGCACATCCACCTAATCATTGTCATTTCTGTACGTTTAAACCTGCAAATATCCTCTTCCTTTACTGCCCAGGTCTCACAACAAAACAGCATCACACTCCTAACACATGCTGCATACAATGACCCCTTAGCACATAAGGAGAGTCCTCTCAATGTCAGGAGAGGCAACAGCTCCATGAACTTCTTCCAACCACTTCTCACCCTAGCAACCGAGCTAACTCCAGCCCCACCTCCGGCACATAACATGTCTCGCAAATAACGAAACTCCTCCACACACTCAAGAGACTCACCTGCAAGTTCAACCCTACCATGCCTAACAATCTCTACCTGCACACACGAAATCAGCATCATCTCACAGTCTACCTCTAATACCACTACATCACTTGTGCACCCATTTATCACAAACACCACACAAGATGGAATTACTTCCCACACCCTTGTGGCAAACTGCACATGGCCACTCTCGCTCTCCTCTGATTGTACCGCCACCAACCCTAGATATCATCACTTTTGTTTTATCTGCATTTACCCTTAAGCCCTTGTGCCCCATACCATCTCTCCACTTCTTAAATCTTTCCTCCCCCTCCCTTTCATTCTCTGCAATCAACACCAAATCATCAGCATACAACACATGCCACTCTTATATTGGTCAAGAGTTTATATGTCTCTCTAACTACAGTATCATATTTATGTGCTTTTCAGGTGACAAACTATCCTGGACCAGCACTCCCAAATCTTTCTCTTCTCTTGCTTTTCTAACTGGTTCATTACCCATAAAATAATTCAATGATGGCCTCTTGGTACTTTTACCCATTTCCAATATTTTACATTTTTTTTTAGTTGAATTTCATTTCCCACATCCGGCTCCAATCATGTATCCTATCCAGATCCTCCTGTAGCATTTTACAGTCCTCTTCAACCTCTACCTTCCTCAAGATCTTTGCATCATCAGCAAACAGGCTTGCGTAACTGTTCACACCATCTATCATATCATTTACATAAATCAGGAACATTACTGGTGCCAACACCGAGCCCTGTGGGACACCACTTGTTACTTCCCTCCATCCAGATGTCCTGTCCTTTATTACTGTCCTCATTTGTCTGTCACTCAAAAAGTCTCTCATCCATTCCAGGAGGCTTCTCTTCAGTCCTCCTATATGCTCTAATTTTCATATTAGTCTCTTGTGGGGTACTTTGTCGAAGGCCTTCTCCAGATCTAAGTACACACAATCCACTCAACCGTTTCTCTCCTGTAGCACGTCAAACACCCTTGAGTAAAAGCTCAACAAGTTGGAAACACATGACCTTCTACTTCTGAATCCAAACTGACTTTCAGTCAAAATATTCATCTCTTCCAGATATTTCTCCATCTATCTTTCAGGATTCTCACACAATTTCGCAACCATGCTGGTTAGGGACACTGGTCTATAATTCAGGGGTTCTTCCTTGTTTCCTCCCTTATAGATTGGCACCACATTTGCCCACTTCCATTCTCGAGGCACTTTCCCCTCTTCCAAGGAGCACACAATTAAATTGTGATCCTTATCCGCCAGTTGTTCTCTGCATTCCTTCAGTACCCAATTAGAGATTCCATCCGGTCCTGGGGCTTTCCTTACATCCTGAGTTCCCAGTAATTTATAGACTATATCTTTTATCACCACATTTCTAATCACTCCCTCCCCCTCCACAAACTCCCTTTCCTTAGTGAAAACCGATTGGAAACATTTGTTCATTATTTCAGCTTGCATTACTGCATCCTTGTAGACCTCTTCTTCTACTTTCAGTTTGGTGATTCCTTCCCTTTGCTTCAATTTGCCATTAACAAATCTATAAAACAATTTGGGTTCATCCTTACATTTGTCAATTATACCTTTCTCAAAGTTCCTTTCTTCCTCTCTACATATTCTTGTATATTCATTTCTAGTTCTTTTACATTCTTCCTTTACTCTGTTATTACCTCTCTTTCTCCATTTGTTCCATGCCATGTCCCTCTCTTTTTTTGCTATCATACACCTTCTATTAAACTACTCCTTTTTCCTGTTTTCTTTCCCACTTGCTCTTGGCACATATTTTTCCACTCCCAAATTGTTAAGGTCTAAAAAGATATCCCACTTCCTGTGTATCTCTCTTGTTTCTCTGAATTTTCTCCAGTCCGCATTTTTGACAATTTTTTTCAATTCTGCAAAGTTTGTTTTCCCAAAGTTGCACAGTAAACCTACCATAAGTCGAATTTTTAGAAGATGGAATCTTCGGTTAGCCGAACTCTGGCCGAGACCATGTATGAAAGTAGGCTGAAATGCGAAAGTAGGGGGAGAAATGGCGCCAGTCTGCTGCTTGCTTTTGGAGACGGTAGTTGCGCCATTCTTACTGTCATCTAGTGCTGAGCAGTGCTCTCCTTTCGCCTTCTGCCTTGCCATGGAAAGTTCAAAGCTTAAAGGAAGTCATACTGGCACCTCTAGTTGTAAAGGAATGAGGCTAAAAAAAAAAAAAAAAATGTGCGCGTGTGACTAAGTGTAGTGATCACGATTAAAGTTCACTACTATTATTACTGAAAGTGTTACATTGCAGTCTATTACAGTGATTACATTTAAGTTTAGTTCTTAATACAGAGTGAAATAAATACTGGGTACTGTTTAGAATTTACGTTAAAGTGTGAACTCACCCACCTCCACCACCTCAGTCTCCAAAACAAAACAAACTGCCGACAAATCTACTGCCTCTAACGAAAGGTGTTACACTGCAGTCTATTACAGTGATTACATTTAAGTTTAGTTCTTAATGTAGAGTGAAATAAATAAGGGTACTTGTTTAGAATTTATGTTCAAGTGTGAACTCAACCACCTCCACCGCCTCCGTCTCCAAAACAAAACAAACTGCCGACGAATCTACTGCCTCGAACGAAAGGCAAATTATGTGCACTGAATTCTTTCTTTTTTGTCTTTCTTTATTAATTTATACACTGTATATGCTCCTTTACTTTAGTGTTAAGAAGACAAGTAGTAAGTATTGTTTTTGCAATTTGGGGGGGTGAAAATCCATCTCCAACACATGCTGCCGACAGTCTGTACTGCCTCTGTGAATGATTTTCTACCAATTAACCACTTCAGTACTGTGATGTCAATTTCTACTTTATTTACGCTTTCTCCAGCCGATTTTATGGCACTCAGGACTGGACTCACATACTGAAGGGGTTAACGAAGGCTGTACCAATCCCGTGAACTTCCACAGATCCAACCTACACTGACTAAAATTGTCTGGTGGCAGAAAGAACAAAATGAAAATACACCCAGCACTGAAGGGGTTAAAGGTATATTAAATGCACTAAATTGTTTTTTGTCATAACTTATTTATTTATATATGCTTCTTTACTGTTGAAAGGACAATAGGTATTGTCTTAGCAATTTGAGGGTGTGAAAATTCGGTAATTTAGCAATTTTGGGGTGTGAAAATTCGGTAATTTGGCAATTTTGGGGGGTGAAAATTCGGTAAGACAGAAAATTCGGTAATTCGAACCAGGGTAGAGCCCCATATAGTTCGGCTTATGAAGGGTTTACTATATCTTCCTTGCCTATAAAGCTCATCTCTTGGCACCACGTTCCCAATTATCATCTGGAACTCAATGACCACATAATCACTTTTTCCTATAGGACACAGATAATTTAAAGATTCAATTACATCAGGTTCTTTGGATAGTAGCAAATCTAATCTTGCTGGTGTGTCATCACCTATGAATCGTGTCTCTTCTTTGACCCACTGCGTCATTACATTATTCATTGCTATATTTAACAATTTAGTGCCCCACGAATCTTTGCTGCCTCCTGAGTCCCATTCCTCCCAGTTCATCTCTTAACAATTAAAGTCATTCATTAGGATTATATTGTTGCTTTTCTCAATAATTTCTGTAGATAAACCATGTCTGACAACATCTGGTATTCATCGTCATTCCATGCTCTCGTCTTAGGGGGAACATAGGGCACTGCCATCTCTCTTACCATTCTCCCCAGTTTCTAATTTCATATTTATTGCTTCAGCCCTGCCCTTTGCCATTTCCACTGTATCTACATTTATATTGCCCTTCACTGCTATCATCACTCCTCCTCCCGTTTTTTCTTTTCTGTATCTTCTCCCTAATTTGTATCTCCCGTCTCCCATATGAATATCAATATCTTCTTTCAATTTAGTCTCTACAAATCACATAACATCAGGTTCGTGTACCCTCAAAAAATCATTGATTTCTAACCTTGACGATATTAAACCATCAATGTTTGTGTATGCCACTTTCAAACTTTTTTCATCGTTTTTTATACTCTCTTCTCTCCTTCCTTCCGTCTGTACCACTTTCTCAATTTCTGGTCCATAACTCTCCTTGTGTGAGTGGCAGTGCATCTGGACAGGATCGTGTATGTGTGTGTGTGTGTGTGGAATGTGAGAGGTAAGAATGTTGAGGGTAGGGCTGCATGAGGCAGACCAATAAAGACCTAGGACAAGATCATACAGTATGGCCTCAGGAATATGGAAATGAATGAAGAGGGCATCTGAGATCTAGTACCATGGACAGCTGCCATTACATGAACAAGGTCCATGCGTGCAAGCACATTGGAGATTTTATAAATTATATGACAAACAACACTAGCACAGCAGTTACCTGGTATACGATCGATGAAAACTTATACCCAGTTTTGAATCAACAATTGCGAAAATCGCTTGTATGATATTTGCAAATGTCGTGTAGAACAATCCCGTGCAGACGCACTGCCACTCATACAAGGCTACAGTCACATGTTTTAGCCAAGATGGTTGCCTCGTGTTTACATGTGCAGAACCCCCCTCTGAGCCTCTCTGCATGTGTCCTCCTCCCTGCCATCCTGTTGAAGTTTCAGGGTTGCTCATCCACTTACTCATGTTTCCCACTGCTGTGACTGTCTCCCTCACATTCCCCATGTTACATAACTGTCTGGTGCATGCAGTACCACTGAATCACTATCACTGTCACATAATAACAGTGGAAGTGTTTGACACATAGTGCAGTGTGCATTAATAAGTGGGGAGAGAACGATCTGCGTGTGAAATACTGAAACTTGTGACTTCGAAAACATGTAAGGTAAGGGTCCTAACACCTGTGGAAAGCACTGAGGGCAAGTCTGAAAGGGTACGGCACAGCTTTTCTCTTGATGTTAAACTGGACATGGTACTGCGCCACAAGAACGAGCATAAAGTGAACAAGAACCCAAAAGCCATAAAGCTGCCCCTGCCCACAGTCTCTACCAAATACATAAAAATCCAAGGCTGTCCAAACTGCTGCGCAGAACATGACCAACCTGACAGAGGGAGAGGGGGGTGGAACCAGCCTGCAACATAAAGTGATCCCTTGTGTGGTGTGGGACTACTCGCTGCGCCATGTGGGACTGGTCACTGCGTCATGTGGGACTGGGACGAAGACCAGAATGATGAGGAAGGTTCTTGAAACTCCGAGTATACACTGCGTCACGTGGGACTGGGACGAAGACCAGAATGATGAGGAAGGTTCTTGAAACTCCGAGTAAAATATGGAAGTATAATTAGTGGAGTATTACAGGCTGACAAACTGGACACAACAGGCTGGCGTGCGGCCGGGAGGAAGTCCCGTGCTGAACTGATAGGCTGGACAAAGTTGCCAGATGTATGATTAATGGGACTTAACATACTCGTATGAAATACAAAGCAAATACAGACATGTGATATGTTATAAAGTAAATGAGGACCTTGTACATGGACAGACTATGTAATACGTGGTTGCACAGCTTATTCAGTTCATGGAATCACATATCTCACACCTCCCTCCCCCCTATGCGCTCGTAGTGCAATCTTGAGCGGACTTTGTACTCGTTTCAGCGAGTCGAGGAGAATGGCGAGGGATGGTGGGGGAATCAATTGACGGCCTTCTTTCCTGGCCTGAGCAAGGGAGCACAGGGGACTAGGGCGGAGGGTCGTCACTAGGAGGGGACAATGGGGGGTCGTCACTAGGATGGGACACTGGGGGGTCATCACTAGGAAGGGGCACTGGGCGCGGATGGCGTCTGTTCCTCCACCACACACGACCGCTGGGGAGGCGTACCTCATACTGTCGAGACCTGCCACAGCCCATAACGAGCCCGACTTTGTCCCAGCGGTGTGATGTCGGGTCTTGGATCCGGACTCGCTGGCCGACAATCAACCTGGGTAGGGGGCGGGCATGGTCGTCATAACGACTTGTTGCTTGGTTGGTCCGGGCTGCATCACGGCGGTCACACTCTTCTGCTTTGGCCTGCCATTCGGCGGAGAAGGACTGGGGGTGAGCTGATACACAGGTTCGAAGGGGGCGGCCGTATAAGACTTGTGCAGGAGAGCGTCCGGCAGGGGTAGGAGTGTTGCGGAGTTCTAGGGGGCCTCTGTCAAACTCCTCGCAGTCCAGGTTCCTTGTCGGTGCTGTCTTCATGATGAGGTGTTTGACAGCCTTGACGGCTGCCTCGGCATGGCCGTTTGACTGGGGGTAGTGTGGTGAGGTGATAATGTGATGGACGCCCCAGCGTTCTGCAAATTGTTTGAAGTCGTTGCTGGAGAATGGGGGTCCGCCGTCGGTCCTGAGGCGGAGAGGTACTCCAACTTCTCGAAAGTAGCTGCAAAACATCCGAACAACACTGGTGGAAGTGGTGTCCCGGCCACAGGGGACAACTACAGGCCATCCAGAGAGCCTGTCAGCGATCACCAGGAAGGATTTCCTGGCCACCTGGAAAAAATCGGCAGACACAGACTCAAAGGGTCGCTTCGGGTGGTCATCACACATGTATGGATCCTGCTGTTGGCTGGGTTGGAGATGCTGGCAAGGCTCACAAGCTTCCATCGTGCTTTTGATGTTGGCATCGATGCCAGGCCAGAAGACTGTTTGTCTGGCTCGACGCCTGGTGGCTTCCACACCTCGGTGGCTGTCGTGGAGGAGGGCCAAGGTGCGTCGGTGGAGGGCGGCAGGAACAATGATCCGGGGGCCGTACAACACAAGCTCTCCGTCTGCGTAGAGGCTGTCTCTTAGCTTCCAGTAGGGGAGGACGGAGGCATGAACGTCATAGCGGTTGGTAGGGAACCCTGTGGAGACGTAGGTAAGGAGACGACTGTAGGCTGGGTCTTGAGTGGCGGCGGTGCGGAGCTCCTGGAGGGTCCTGTCGTTGTCGGTGAGAGGCGCCACTGTCTGGTCATCTGGGGAAGTGGCGGTGTGTGTGTGACCAGGGACCGGACATGTGCAGCTGTTGTTGTACAGTCCTCTTCGTCATCAGGCGTGGGGTGGCTAACTGGGGCTCGGGAGAGAGCATCTGGTATGCGCAGTTGCTTCCCGGCAAGCCACACGGCCGTAAAAATGTAGGGGGCAATCTTTTCCTTGAGGCGTTGGAGACGAGGGTTCTCTATGGCATCCAGCGTGTAGTGGTTCAGGATCGGCACTAGAGGGCGATGGTCCGTCATGAGGGTGAAGTGCTGTAGGCCAGATAGGTAAAGTTGACACTTGGCCATGGCCCAGGCAACTGCCAGCATTTCCAGCTCAATTGTGGCGTAGCGGGTCTCGGTGTCAGTCAAAAATCTGGAGCCACACTGAACTAGCCGCCGCTGGCCTTGGCCATGATCCTGAAGGAGGGCATATCCAATGCCGTAGAGACGGGAGGCATCTGTCTGGAGGACCATAGGTAAGGTCGGGTCGAAGGGTGCCAAGACTGGTGGTGAGAGTAGAGCTTTCTTGACATTCCTGAACGCTTGATCGTGGTCCGGTGTCCATGTGAAGGAGCGCTTAGGGCTCATAAGGGGACGTAAGGACTGGGCTGTTGTTGCTATGTCGGGGGTGAAATCTGCCAGTTGGTTCACCAGGCCCATAAATGAATGAAGGTCAGTGAGGTTTGTTGGAGTAGGGAAGTCTCTGATGGCTCTGATCTTCTCCTCGTCAGCTGAGATACCCTCTGCTGAGATGCTGTAACCACAGAAGTTGACTTGAGGGGCGGCGACTACAAATTTCTCTTTGTTCAGGGTTATGCCATGGGCACGACATCTGTTGAGCATCTGGTGGATCCGTTTCAGGTGGGAAGGGAGGTCATCGTCAAAAAGCAGGATGTCGTCTACAACTTTCACACAGTTGGAGACACCTTGCAAGGCCATGTCACCACGGAGACAGTATACGTCCCCAGTTGCTGCGAAGCCCATCGGTCCGCGGCAGTGTTGGAAGCGGCCGTAGGGCGTGATAAATGTGGTGAGGTGGCGGTCTTCCTCCGCAAGCTCCATCTGCCAGTATCCATGCAGTGCATCCGCTGTGGTGAAGAATCTTGCAGATGGAGTGACGCTGCGGACTGCTGCAGTGGGCGTAGGCGAGGGGTGGGTGAGACGGGAGACCTGGGAGTTGAGACAGGTGAGGTCCACTGTGATGTGGACGCCTTTGGGCTTTGCTACCAGGACCATTGGGTGACACCACTCAGAGGGCTCATCACCTGCAGGTGTGATGATATCCAGTTGCACCAGGGAGTCTAGTTCTTCCTTCACCTGATCCCGGAAGGCGAAGGGGATGGGCCCGGGGGTGTGGATCGCGAAGGGCATCGCACCTGGCTTGAGGTGGATCCTCATTGGGGGGTCTGTCATCTTTTTGAGCGGCGTTGTCTGGAGGTCAGTCTTGGAGACGAGGACGTCGCTGAACTGTCGAAGAAAATACTCCCTTGCGGTGGCAGGTGAGGTCATGGCTGAGACAGGCAATTCTGTGCACCTGTTAATGTGTGTCACAGCAAGGATGGGCTTAGGGAACTCGGGTGGGACTATGGCCAAGTCCTGACTGTTAGTGTGTGTGCGCATGCACACATCTGCTGAGTCACGGGTGATGGCGTCGTCAGGGGGGTTCCTGTGGTGTGCAGCCGGGAGCCCTGGCAGTTCACGTCGTAGAGCCGTACTGGTGAGTGCGGATTGTCTAGTTTCAACATTTTGGTAGCAGAGCGTAGTTCCAGAATGGCGTTGTGTTCGACCAAGTGGCCTCCAAAATTGGAAAATGATTCTGCATATGAGAGCTGGAAAAAAGACATTGGCATTTGGTGCGAACTAACGGACCTAGCAGCAGAAAAACAAGCTTTAGCTATTCATCTCTCATTGTCTGGGAGAGCGAGGGTGGCGTCCTCGCAGATTGAAACAGATGTTTTAAAGCAGAAGGATGGTGTTCAGACCCTGCTGAAGAAATTAGACAGTTTATTTCTCGTGGACAAAGGACGTCGACAGTTTGCAGCATTTTATGAGCTATATAACTTCAGAAGAGCCAGTGATATGAACATTCGAGAGTTTGTGACAGAATTTGAGCATGTTTATTTCAAATTTACCAAGCAGGACATGGAACTGCCAAATTCTGTGATGGCTTTTATGCTCTTAGCTGCATCCAAACTTTCAGACAGTGAACGACAACTAGTGATGTCCGCGATAACTGAGGTGATATACGAAAATATGAAATCTGCCCTGAATCGTATTTTTGCTGGTGAAATTGGCAGGCAGAACGAGGCATCCGTGTCCGCCCGGGAGGTGAAAGACGAACCAGTATTTTGGAGTAACGAAGTTGAGGGTGACGAAACGCTTTATGTACTCGACGAGGATGAAGAATGTTGCGGGGTGGTGCAATACGTCATCAACGTCGTGGTAGTGGCCGATGTTCAACCGTATCTGCTAGAATTCCCCAACGCTCATCCACCGGCAAGAGGCAGAACCCACTTGGGCCTGACGGAAAGGTATCGAAGTGTTTCTTATGTGATTCTAGATTTCATTGGGCACGTGCCTGTCCGGATGCATACGAAAATGACAGCAGTCGAGAAGAGAATTCTGAAACAGTGCATCTGTCGTTGTTTATGGGCTATGCGGATGATGCCACTAGTAGAGGTAAGTCACAGACTCTAGTAGAAGAATCTAAGGGATGTGCTCTTCTAGACACAGGGTGTTCTACAACTGTATGTGGAGTTGAATGGATCAATTGCTATCTAAGTGACCTCACTGATTATGAACGTGATGCTGTAAAAGAAGAAGCGTCATCCTCAACGTTTACTTTTGCTGATGGTGTCACAGTTTCTTCCCTCAAACGTGTTACTCTGCCCTGCTACATTGGAAACATGCGTGCTACCATCGTGACTGATGTTGTGGACTGCAATATTCCCTTGCTGTTGAGTAGACGTTCCATGAAGAAAGCAAAAATGCTGATTAACCTTGGAACTGACCAGGTCAAAATTTGTGGAACTATCATTGATAAGGTCGTCATCTTCAGGCCATTACTTACTTCCAATTTCCTTATGACTAGATCATGAATTCTGTGAAACAATCATGTTGGCAACTCGTGGGGGTGATGTAGAAAAAACCGCTTTGAAGCTTCACAGGCAATTTGGACACCCAACATCGGCAAAACTAATTAAACTGATCACAGATGCGGGAATTAAAAGTTCAAAACTGGAACAGGCTGTCAAGGCTGTATCTGATGCTTGTACAGTCTGTTGCAGATTTAAGAAAGCCAAGCCCCGGTCCGTAGTCAGTTTGCCCATGGCATCTAAGTTTAACGAAGCCATAGCCATGGATTTAAAAGCTTGGGGAAGGCATTATTTCTTAGTCCTTGTTGATTTGGCAACCAGGTATTGTAATGCGATAGTAATCGCAGATAAGTGTGCGCCCACCATTATCAAAGGAATATTTCGGAGCTGGATTGTTGTGTTTGGCACACCTAGAAAAATTCTTACAGACAATGGCTGTGAATTCAATAATGCGAAAATGTGAGCATTAGGAGAGGCCTTCAATATCAAGATCATGACAACGTCTGCAGAGAGTCCTTGGAGCAACGGAGTCTGTGAGCGTCAAAATGCAGTCATTGGTGACATTGTTAGGAAGATAATGGCTGATAGCCAGTGTGAATTGGATGTGGCCTTGGCATGGGCAGTATCGGCAAGAAATGCTCTCACCAACTACTCAGGCTTTTCTCCTAACCAACTTGTTTTTGGTCAAAACCCTGGTCTGCCTAATGTGTACGCAAATGATCCTCCAGCCTTGGAACCTTCATCACCATCGAAAATTGTGAGAGACAATTTGAACGCTCTTCATTTAGCTAGGCAAGAGTTTATAAAGACCGAATCAGATGAACGCTTGGCTAGGGCTCTGCGGCACAACATACGTTCGAGTGACCTAAATGACATCTGGAATGGAGATGAAGTCTTCTACAAAAGAAATGACAGTCATGAGTGGCACGGTCCCGGAATTGTAATAGGCAGAGATGGGAAACAAATTCTGGTGAGACACGGTGGTGTATACGTGCGAGTGCATGTATGTTGTCTAGCTCGACCGCCAGAGCAAGATACTACAGTTGAAAGTGATGTCAGCAGTGATGAGAAGAAAAATGTTGTCCAGGAGAAGCCTAATGATGATCCTACGCAAGTTTTGAATGACTATCCACCAGATGACGAGTCGGAAGATGGTGTGGTCCCAATCGATGAGCCTCCAACAGTTTCTGTTCCGATTAATCAGCTTCCCAAAGTTTCTGTTGGTCAACGTATAAAGGGAATATATTCAGAAAGTAGAGAGTTGGTGTCTGGAAGGATTATAAGTCAGGCAGGTAAAGCCACTGGAAAGTACAAACACTTCTATAATTTGAAGAGGGACTCTGATGGCAGCATTGATTGGATAGATTTGGAGAAGGATCTTAGCGAATGGGAAGTGGTTGATGATGACACAGAAATGCTTGTTCTTTTCAACTCTGAGGCCGTATTATGTGCTAAGGAAAATGAAATTACAAATTGGCAGAATAATGATGTGTATGAGGAAGTAGATGATGTTGGGCAAGGTGCCATAACCGTTCGATGGGTTGTGACAGAAAAACTGAAAAATGGAAAGCCTATTGTTAAGGCCCGCTTAGTCGCCAGAGGATTTGAGGAAGACACAGTGGATCTCCGAAAAGACTCGCCTACTTGTTCAAAGGAAGCAGTGCGTTTGGCACTTTCTTTGGCCTCCACCAACCAGTGGGATTGTCACACTATGGACGTGAAAGCTGCCTACCTGCAAGGTAACGACATTGAGAGAGTTGTTCATTTACGTCCTCCTCCTGAATATGCAAATGGTAAGTTATGGAGACTAAAGAAAACTGTTTACGGCCTTTGTGATGCTGCTAGGCATTGGTGTCTGCGCGTAAAAGATCAGTTGCTGAGTCTCGGAGCTAAAGTATCATCACTGGATTCAGCGCTGTTCTCTTGGAGCAATGGTGGCAAAGTCGAAGGCATTGTATGCATCTACGTCGACGACTTCCTTTGGGCTGGTACACATGAGTTTGAACAGCAAGTGATAAATCGGTTGAGTCAAATATTCCTCATCGGCAGTTCAGAATCAAAAGCCTTCAAATACGTTGGTCTCAATGTCATCTCCAACATTGATGGCAGCATAACGCTCGACCAATTCCAGTATGCTTCATCCTTGAAACCAGTCACACTGAGTAAACATCGTGCAGCAGTAAAATCAGGGGAGCTGTCCGAGTCTGAGAGAAAGGAGTACTGAGCACTAATTGGGCAACTCAATTGGATTGCCACATACACTCGGCCTGATATTGCCTTTGATGTGTGTGAGTTGAGCGTGAATAGCAACCGAGCTACCGTAGCAGATTTGCTTAGACTCAATAAGGTGATCTCAAGGGTGAAGACTGACAACATGAAGCAATACATTCCAAGAATGGGGCCGATCGAGGACTGTCATATAGAGTGCTTTTCGGATGCATCATTTGCCAACCTTGTAGGCAATGGATCTCAGGGAAGTTTTGTGATCTTCCTACGAGATGCTAGTGAGGCATGATGTCCTATATTTTGGCAGACAAGGAAGACCAGGAGGGTTGTCAAATCTACCTTATCTGCTGAGGCGTTGGCGCTGCTTGAATGTGCTGAAACTGCTGTATATCTCTCCAACATATTGCGTGAGGTTTCTGGATGTGGAAAGATCAAAATAAAGTGTTTCGTCGACAACAAGAGTCTGGTGGACGCCCTTTACTCCTGTAGGAGCGTAGATGACAGGAGATTGCGCACTGATATTGCTGTGTTGCGGGACATGTTGGAGCGGGGGGAGATTGATGAGGTATCCTGGGTGGATACATCACAACAACTGGCTGATTGTCTCACCAAGAAAGGTGCCTCGACCGAGCGGCTGCGTGCAGCAGTCAGCCGAGACTAGAAAGTTTATAATACTTTAAGAGACATCACATATCTGTACGTGGCCACAGACTGGGTCTTGATAGTAATTAAACAAAAATGTATATATTGGATGTATGGTGTGTGTCGGACGCAAGTGGACCGTCCAGCTTCGTCCTTGGAATCTTCTGTCAAATTAAGAAGAGAGGACGAGGGTGTTAGTGTGTGTGCGCACACACACATCTGCTGAGTCACGGGTGATGGCGTCATCGGGGGGGTTCCTGTGGTGTGCAGCCGGGAGCCCTGGCAGTTCACGTTGTAGAGCCGTACGGGTGAGTGCGGATTGTCTAGTTCCAACACTGACAATGGCCATACGACAAGAGAGGAGTTTGGATGTTCTCGTGGACTTGGATGGTGGCGAGGCAAGACTTGGGACCGACCTGTAATGTCGCCTGAAAGCATCCCAAAGCTGGAGACATTGAAGAACCATCTGCCGTGAGCACATCTGTCATGGGTGGGGGTGATAGGCTGTTCCTGGGGATGTCGAGTGCATCCAGGTGTTGTGGGCCAATTACTGTAATGTCTGCGCCTGTGTCAGGAATCATCAGGAGGCTGGAGGACGTGTTGCCATGGGACAGACAAACATTGACGGGCTTAGGGGATCTGTCGCTCGAGGTATCATCTACACGTTGACATTTGCTGTTGTTCTAGGGAGGTGGTGGGAAAGTTCCGTTGGGGTAGGAGGAGCTGTGTTGCTCCCTAACTTGACTCTTCTTCATGGCCCTGCAACACTTGGCAAAGTGTCCCTGCTTGTTGCAAGCATTGCATTGGGCATTCTTGGCGGGGCATCGAGGTGTGCGGGTCCAATGGCCTTTGAGCCCGCAGTTGGAACATATGCTGTTAGCCGCAGGGCACTTCCCGGGGCTGTGCTGGCACTGACAACATCGGCATGGGTTAGTAGCTGAGGCTTGTGATGTCGGAGGTCGCTGAGAGGATGCAGTCTTCCTTTGACGTTGGAATGGAATGGAATGGAATATGAAGTTTAGGCTGAAGGCCAAGCACTGGTCCTTTGACGTTGGGTCTTCTTATATGAGGAGACAGCATAAAGTTGGCCTGGTGCGGCGTGTATTGCTGAAGCTGCCACTCTCGTAGATTCATACGACCTACAGCAGGTTACAAAATCATTAAGTGAGGAGGTGGCGTCGAGGGCGAGGAGTTTCTGCAGTAGTTCCTCGTCTCGCACACCCGTCAGCAAAATCATCTTGAGCTGGATCTCAGCACAGGTAACTGGGTCGCCAGGGCAAAGGTCTACCTCAGAAGCTATGTCCTTAAGTCGTGCATAAAAGTCTGCAAATGATTCCCCAGCTGCTTGCTTGCAGGAGAGCAGTTCCTGGTGGCGCAAAGCTTCGTTGCGGAGGCCCCTGAAATGTCCCTGCAAGGCATCTAATACCTCTGTCACGGAGAGGTGGGAATCTGGGGAAATGGCAAGGGGTCTGCTCCAAGAGACGTTGGACATCTAAAGATATGCACGATCGTAGCTGGATGAGCTGTTTATGATGTGGCATCCAGTGTAGGTCCATCATAACAGCAAAATCCTCAAATCGACGGCGCCATTGTCGGTAAACTTGATATGTGGCGTCAGCTTGGAGAGGTGGGGGGCTGGGGACTGTGGGCTTGCTCTTAAGAGAAGTAGTGGTGGTGTCAGACGGTGGAGAGGGTGTGAAGGGGTTGACAGGAGTTGATACTCGGGCTGGTGAAGGGCGAGTAGGTGATGTCTGATGTTCAGATGGTTGAAGAGGCATGGAGGGGTCGCCAGGTGGTCTCTGGGGGGGGGGCTGAAGATGTGCTGGGGCTGGTGGGCTTGTCCTCGTTGCCAACAATGTGAGGAGATCCATAAATTTGTGATTATCCTCTTGTCTTTGCTGTTCTAACTGACGACGGTAGGCTTGCTCTTCTATGCGTCTTGATTCGTCCTCTTGTCGTTTTCGTTGTTCCTCTTGTTGGTGGGAGACTTGTAAGTAGTGGATGAGATAAAGTATGTCTTGGCTTGCGTTCCGCGAAGCGGGAGTATCGGGCAGGTGGGGAGTGAGAAGAGGAGGTAGAGGTGAGGTAGGGGTGAGGAAGGGCTTTCCTCATACAGTTCCTCATTCTCCCCGAGTAAATCCTCATGGTCAGACATGTTGAGTGCGGTGTCGTTGCAGTCGGGAAGAGACGGAGAGGAGCTGGCAATACTCTAATCATGTGCAAGTGCTTGCGGGAAAGTGCAAAATTCAAAAGAATTTGCGGCAGAGTTCTGGGAGTTGTGGCAGCGCGGTGGTGTGTGCGTTTATGTGTGTACAGCTGGCCACACTCCCGCGAGGACCACTCAGCACTGCCAACGCTGGGCGAGATGGTAATCTCGAAACACTTGTAGTGAGCTCCGTTCGAAGCATTCACTGGTGGGAGGGAGAAATAAGGAGGGAGGTTTGAGGGGGGAATAGGGGGTTTGAGGAGACTAGGGAAACGGTTGCCTGACTACTACACGAGAGAGATGACCTGAGGAGAGGAGCGACGAGTGGAATCTTTAATGAAAGTACGAAAATTTACCCAGTTACCAATCATTTGTATTTTGACATTCATGTCAATTGATATTAACATTAATAAAGGTTAGATCAACTTATTAATTGTAACACAAAGATGTAACACAAAGACAACCGAGGTAACATTACTGCTTTACTAGTATTGTATGCTCTTTTTATTATCAATCACTAGATGCTGTGAAATACTAACACAATAACTGCTTACGAATCATGAACCATAATGCTCGTTATTAAATGTAGCATGTGTGAATACCTTCATAGTGCGTGTGACAAATACTGACACCACTAGCTCACACAAGTATTATCCCCCGTATCTAGCGTTACCTAACAGTTTATAAACGTCGCGTCGGATATCAGGGCTAGCATTATCCCTCACGTGACAGCAGGCTTGTGATAATCTGTATACTCTTAAGTAGCTTGTTTCACTGAATATAAGGAAAACGTCATGTCTGATAAGTCATTACGAATCCTTTGGTATTTCTTCTGTCTTTAGACAGCAAAAATAAATAAATTAATTAATCAAATTTGCATTGTTTTCAATCAGAAAAATTAAAGCTCTACACACACACACACACACAGATTTTTAGATCCTCATCGGTCATGAACCAAATAATTTCAGCTTTACAAAAATCCTCTTCTCCTGTTCCCCGAGTGTATGCTGTTCCTCCTTTCCTACCTCTATCTCTTTCTTCCTTGTTCTGCAAGGTTTTTCAATGGGAGTATACAAAAATTCATTTAATCGACACTGTAGATAATAAAATCAATGAAGATGCAAGTATGTGTCAAGGTAATTTCTGAAACATCTACACGACTTAGGGTTTCTTTGAGTCTTTTTTCCCTCGTGCTTGCTTTTCCTCTCTCTCTCTCTCTCGCCTTCTCCTTTGTGCTACAATGTCTTTCATGCCTTGAGCAGTCGTCCCTTGTAATACCAATATCCAAGGTATAATGTATTGGAGCCAACATTCGCCTCACTAATAGGTCAAGGTTTTCTATACCCAGCAGGCGGTAGTTACTCTATGCTGTTAATCAGTTTTTGGAATAGCAATATCTGACTACCCTACAAGTTAAAAATGATATATAGGGTTCCCTGGATATACTCACAGCCTTTGGTATGCCAGACCAGGAACTGTAAATTTCAGTAATGGCCTTAACCATCGTTGAACTACTCTGACCATGTAAACTGGACATTGGTCATAAACGAGCATCACTGGGCCGGGAGGAATAGGGGCAATTTCTCTCTTTGAGGAAATCGAGGAAACCTGTCTTCCTCGTGTATTTCGACTACCGTAAGTTTAATAGCAATATTACTCAAATTGTAAAAAAATATATATATAATAAGGAAACAAGTTGTAGCGGCGACCCTAAATGCGGTGATAGTCAGTGAGGAGTTCATTGGTTCTGTCAGTGAGAGCTAATCACGTTCTGTGGCCATGAGAAGACAGCCAATCCTCGAGTACCAAGGCGATGTGGACGGTCAGTGGTGCTAAGACCATATCATTCCTGGACTGCACTCTTCATCGTGATGAACCACCACGACACCCAGCTCACACGGCGTGCCCGCATCATTGCTCTACACGAGGAGGGTATAAGCAGTAGGGGCATCGCACAGCGAGTGGGGTGCTCAAGATCTTGCGTCCAGAAGTGGATCGAGCGTTGGCATCACAATGGCAATTTGAATGACCTGGGTATGCTGGTAACAATCTGTTTTGAATAAGGGTATTTATTAATTATGCCTGCAAATTTCCGAATGTGTAAAGCACGTATTTTGGTGGAAAATTAAGATTAATGTCTCTCTACTGATCGACCACATGATCATTTTGTTGTAGATCACAAGAAAGTGTATAATATGTAGAACTGTCTATACATCAAAATCCCCGTAGGGGGTACTATTACTTATGGGTTATGGCACCCTTACGGACCCCAGCCACACCCTTTCATTTCCTAATTAAACTGTTCCTCCTCTCTTTGTTTCCATCTAGCTGCTGTCCCCTCTTCCTTGAATATCTCTTCCTCATTTTACAGGGTCTTCCAGACTTAGGGCGGTCTTTCCGCCGCTTAACTTATACATAAAATTAATGGCCTATTTTATTGGTGTATTGAGAGAGGAGACCTCGGTCGCGAGTCACTAGTCAAGAGGAAGACCAGCGGATCATTCAGGCAGCTGAAAATGACCCGTTTAAAAATGCCAAGGCGATCAGGGAAGAGTTGTCGTTGGAAGTGTGAGCCGAAACTGTTCGTCATAGGCTACATCAGGCAGGCATCCACCACTGAGTGCCGGCCAAGAAAGAGCAATTCACCGACACACACCGCGCTGCCAGGCTGGTCTTTGCTCGGCAGTTTATAGACAAGGGGATGGAGTTCTGGGAGAAGACCATCTTCACAGATGAGAAGTCATTCTCTTCCAGCAACCACGGCAAAATACATTTATGGAGACGGAACTCTACGAGGTAAGGGTTACAACTTTTAAGTAACTACAATATTTAATAGAATGTTCTAATGTTAATCACAGTTGCACAGTTGCAGCATTACTTGTTCCTATTTTTTTGCCATATGTAAGCATCTCGCAGGAACAATAGCTAGTCCCTGGGAAAAAAAAGTAATTTAACTACTCTTGCTTCGTTATGCTGCTACCTTATTGTTCGTTGATAAGCAGGTATTTGAATTATGAAATACATTAAATATATATAATCTCGGAGTATCTATTAGGTTTGGGAAAGGGGATTTATAATTACCATATGGTAAGCTTTGCCCAGTTGATAAACTTCATTAGCATTTAATTTTGGTGTGGCGTGTATCACACAGATATGACTGGAGACATATTTATGAGAAGGCACGAAGTGGAAGAGTCACGGTATATGTGTGGGGCTACATGACTTTACATGGTCTGGGTGACTTCTTCCAGATCGACGGCCGCTTCACTGCTCACAAATATGAAGATGTCTTACAAAACAGTTTCCTCCCATCCCTCAGAGAGAGGAATTTTCCTTTCCCTCCCGGCCCTCTTGATTTTCGTTCACGACCGGCGTCCTGTCCACATGGCGAGAGTGGTTCAGCAATGGTTACGCAATAATCAGAACTTACAGGTCCTAGACTGGCCTAGCAAAGGGTGTGATATGAACCCCATAGAAAATCTATGGGGTTTTATCATGAACACCTGGGAGCCTGAGAGGGAGAGGACTGCTGCCGAATTGATGGACCATGCGAAAACGCAGTGGGAATTGCTGCGAGGGGACCAAGACCTTGCGAGGAGTCTTGTAATGTCCATGCCTGATCGCTTCCAGGCGGTCATCGAGAAGGACGGAGGATGGACTCGGTTCTAGGTATAAATATTTTTAGTCAGGACAAATTTAATCCTCTTGGTTTACGCTTGTGACTCAAAATGTTGATGTTTAGATCTATACGTAATTGTTCCCATTCTCTCAAGATTATTGAATTTATTGGCACAGTGTGTGTAATTTTTTCTAATACATTTTTTGTTGCTACCTCATGCTGAAAGTTATTTTAACTGAACACCAGGAAGCACTTAGTGTGATAAAGAACAATTATAATTACATCAGGAAATATGCAAGTGTGATAAAGAAAATTTCTAATTGCATTAGGAAATGTGCAGATGGTAACTTGTTATTGTTATTTTACAGGAGGTGACAGCAGACACGGGTGGGTTACTTGGATATTCATCTGATACTGTTATTACTATAATAATAAAAAAATATTATCTACAGTCTGACTATATTAATTAACACAATCGGATGCAATACAGTCACCTAAGGGCTTGAGAAATTATAAGTTCTTTCTGGTAATCTTGAATGGAATAGGCTACTTTACGGTATCTAGAATATCGCACTCCTGCCATCACGTGAGGGATAATGCGAGCCCACTTTTACAGACTGTTAGGTAACGCTAGATAAGGATGATATGGAGGTGTGTGCTAGTGGTGTCAGCAGTTGCCATATGTAATATTAAGGTTTCACAAATGCTATATTTAATAACAGCGTTCTGGTTCATGATTTCCAAGTAGTTATTGTGTCACTATTTCACAGGGTCTAAACCTTGACAATAAAGGTATCAAAATATTAATACTTGGTTACCAGGAATATTTTCGTATCTTATCAAAGCTTCAACTCAACTGCCTCCTACGTCATCCCTCCTCTCGTGTATAGGTATCCCCCCCACTCTCCTCAAAGCCCCCTTTCTCCCTCAACCCCCCACCCCCCCCTTCGAACCACTCCCTCCCCCCAGTGAATGCTTCGAGCGGAGCTCACTACTAGTGTTTCGAGGTTAGTATCTCGGCCAGCGTTCGCTGGGTGGACCTCGCGGGAGTGTGGCCAGCTGTACGTGCGTGTGTGCGTGCGGCAAAATGGCGGGCCGGTCGGGCTGGGAGGGTGTGGCCGCGCTGTCACCCCAGAGGCATGGACGAGGGGGGAGACATCTAAGTCGCTCTCCGCTAGGCTGGTTGCTAGGGGTCCTCTGGTTTGTTCTGCCAAGCCAGAAACAGTAGGCAAACGCAAAACACGGCGATGACACTGCACTGAAACACTAGAGCACTGTAAAATTCACTGCACTGAAACACTGGCACTGTAAAATCCACTGTGGTAATCCTTGGGCAGGAAGCCGGTGAACTGTAACCGCCTCGACTGCAGAAGTCTTCCATTGGAGAACGGAGTAACTCACTGCGCCATGTGGTGTGGGACTACTCGCTGCGCCATGTGGGACTGGTCACTGCGTCATGTGGGACTGGGACGAAGACCAGAATGATGACGAAGGTTCTTGAAACTCCGAGTAGACACTGCGTCACGTGGGACTGGGATGAAGACCAGAATGATGAGGAAGGTTCTTGAAACTCCGAGTAAAATATGGAAGTATAATTAGTGGAGTATTACAGGCTGACAAACTGGACACAACAGGCCGACGTGCGGCTGGGAGGAAGTCCCGTGCTGAATTGATAGGCTGGGCAAAGTTGCCAGATGTATGATTAATGGGACTTAACATACTCGTATGAAATACAAAGCAAATACAGACATGTGATATGTTATAAAGTAAATGAGGACCTTGTACATGGACAGACTATATAATACGTGGTTGCATAGCTTATTCAGTTCATGGAATCACATATCTCACACCTTGGTTATAGTGCACTTGGTTATAACAGTTTTCGGTATCACTGCAAGATGAAAATATACACTCCTGCTATTATAGAGCATTTTACATCTCAAAAACATCATTATCGCATGCCTGAGCTGGTTCCTGCTGACAATGATCATGCAGTGTCTGTGGCTTCTGATGGCTTTGAAGAATTCAAAGATAAGGCCCAATTTGAGGAGTTAATCCAAGGTGGCGGAGAACACTAATCTCCACCCAACAGCCTCAGAACCCTTATCTCAAGCTAAAGTCTCTCTATGGTAAAAGTCTCTTCCTTATTGTGCCCTTTTCTTCACTTTCTATTAACCTAACCAATTCTGTGTGTGTTTCAGGTACTTACCGTAACTGTATGTATGTGTTTATTGGGCCCAGTAGTCAAAACGGAATATATGGGCTTGTACTTAGGATGCCTGGTACCATCCATCCATCCATCATCCAATCCTACGTTGCCCCATGCGAAGCATAGGAGCCCGGGGTTAGGCAAGTTTGTCCTGACATTTAAAATGAGAGTAACCAGCCTCACTCATCCCTGAGTGACATTACAGTACCCTCACTAATTTCACGATATAAACTCTCGCGAAATTTCGTTTCATGATGGCAAGGGAATGTTTTTTTCCTAGGAGTCTCATGACTTTTCTATAAGTCACTTGTTTTGAGCCACCGCAATGTGAACCTGTGAACCGACCAATGAAATGTTGGAAACAAACGAACAAGTCAATGACAATGAAGTTCAGGAAGAACCTTTACCTGTCCCACCAGGTGAGCCAACATCTCGCCAAATCACAGACCAGCTGGCAAACACTGCTCGTTTGAAAGAGCAAATTGAGGAATGTGATGGGAGGCCAGAGATCAGGGACACCTTCCTCCTGATGGTGGACAGACTACTGGCTAATTACAAGGACCTTTTCAACGCCAGAGTCCATGCATGTCATCTGACTCTGATTACATTCCTCTCCTCTCGTATTCAACAAGCCCAGGCTCTGGAGAACATACAGCCTGGGAAGGATGACGGTGCTGTGGACAAGGACAATGATGACACCGGGGAGCTTGATGAGCTCCCACTGGATTTTGAGGGCTTTGATGTTGAAGTATCGGGAAGTGGTGGTGTGGGGGACTCAACAGTGGTGGTGGGGAGCAATGAGGGGGCAGGTGGTAACTAACCACCGCTCCCAGCCTCAAAACTCATCTTCAAGCCCCATCAAGTAGTTCAGCCTAAGTGTCAGTGTTAGTAAATTCTTTGTTCAGTAATATATGTTTGATTATCCGTATGTAATTTATAATAGGGGTATTGTGTCATTAATGGGTAGCTAAGGGGGAGTGAGATGGCTAACCCCGGAACCAATTACCACCTACATGTAAAGTATACTCACAAGTTTCGCGAGTCTGAGTTTCGCGCCGCAATTACAGTACCAATTAGGTGCGAAACTAGTGAGGGTACTGTACGTGAGTAATAAACTCCAACCACCCCTTGGATATAAACCTTCACCGGCTCAATCCAACTGGAGCGCCACAACTGCCCACTAAACCACCAGGTGCCTTAATCTGGTTGTATGGTTACCACCCAGCATAGTAAATGGTTTCCTGGTGAACAGGAAACCATTTGGCTTGTCACTCACTGTAGAGTCACCCTCAGGCAAAAGAAAGAGGAAAGAATGAAGGAAAGAAAGACAAAGGAAGGAGTGTAAAGTCACCTGTAGGCAGGAGGACAAGGAAAGAATGAAGGAAAGAAAGACAGAAGTGGATGGAAGGAATGAAGGCTGGAGGAGAGGAAAGGGCAGGCACCCGAGAGTAGCACTACATCGAGTGAGTGGATGGTGAGTGCCCCCACCTATGTCTGGTACCAATTATGATAAATCCCGTATGTTTTGTTTTCATTACTGTACAATTCTGTTACCACATGCCATGTTTGGTACCAACTATGCATGATAACCATGGGATCAGTGTACTTCAGGTGAATGGCAGAAATGTTTTATGAGATTATGGGTCATGTGGCCCTTAATCCCCAACGTATCCCCACTGAACCCATCTTAAATTGACAACAATTTACAATCAATCAGTAGGCAATCGGTTCTTACTTCATGTAACCCAGTAGTAAAGCGGGTTGTTTTTGTATTAATATCTTCAGTTCAATAGGTGCCTCCAAAGCTAAATAAATTCAAACAGAAGCAGACCATACAAAATAAATATAAACATGATTGTTATCATTACTGTTGTGGCCCCAGGCTCATCTGGATGTGAATCTGGTGGACTGCAGACTGATATTCCTTTTTTTTTTCCTTCAGTCCACCATCCTCCTCTTGGAGGACAGGAAAGGAGTTGGGGGATGCTCTATAGCTGGGAAGCAGAGCTGCCCAATTTTATCAACACCACCGTGTACGGCATTCTTCTCCACCAATAGTAAACGGGATCACGACTTGCTACAAAATATATTTCCAGAAATATTTTGAAACATGGATCAGAAAGCATAACAAAGGATATGGAAATAAGAAATACACTGGAAATTAGGTTCTTTTTACTTACATGCCAAATTTTGTGCATATAATGCTTCAAACTCCTTTTCTATCTGCATAAACAGGCCCTGTAGTCGAACTCTGAAAACAAAATACAAATCTTTAACATTCCATTTCTTATTCTTCAAAAGATATTCCACACATTCTCTGCAAAACTTTAGGAATTAGTGCTTTGTACACTGGTACAATCACAGTCATCCACTGCACTAGCACAATTCTATTCAGCCTGTTTTTTTTGGCAAGATTCACAAAAATTTAATTCTACTCCTTTCAGCAAATCTTATCCTCCCCTTACTCCTCCTCCACCTCCTCCTCCTCCTCCACATCATCATCATCCAATCATAACTGTCATCATCATCATTAATCATCAATCATCATCATCATTACCATCATGATCCTGACCCTTTTCCCTGCCCAAAGATGGAGTAAGGCAGGATCTGGAAACAAGAAAAAACAAAGTATGAAAGAGGCACACTTAGAGAAATGAGCCATAAGATCTGTCACGATTCATTCATGTCCCCAGCATCGTGTCTCCACCTCACAGGCCTAACCATCTGCATTTTTTTTTTCTTCATAGATGCCTATCACATATACCTGAAAAAAAAAAAACTAAGGTTTCATCCAACTGCATTGCTCTCTTGTTTAACATGGTTTGGCCTGTGTGTGATCATTCTCTACACCACCTTGTCCATAACTGTGACCCTAATCTCTAACATGCAGTCAAGGAACATCATTAATGTAGTTTTCAACCATCTATTTTCCCATATGCTGGGTCACTGTAACCCATAAGGGCAATGCTGTTAACGGAACTTACAGGAAAATGTTTAAAGTTAAGGTTGGGACAGGCTACATCAGAAATCATTCTTCAGACGTATTGTTGTACATAATGGTGATGGAAACATTATTATGAGATCTATGTGAAGGGAGTACCCATGAGAACTTTTATATGTGGACAATTTCATGCTGATGGCAGAGTATGGAAGACTGGTTGAAAAGTTCCTCAACTGAAAAGAAGACATGGAGTTAAAAGGTCTCTGAGTCAACATCATGACAATAAAAGTCATGAACTGTGAGTGTGACACTGGGCTGTTTACAGATCTGATTAACTGAGCATGTGCTAGACAAGGGTGAGGTTAAGAATAGCCTCTTCTGTTGCAGTTGCACTCAACCCCAGTTATGCCTGGCCCAGCAGGCACATCAACAGCAGGTTAGAAACTGCCTCTATGGGGTTGTCCCATATGTTTCCTATACTGCTCATTGTGTAGATCTCAGTGTGAGCATACACTTTGCAGTGCTCCATTATGTGGGCCTTGCTGTGTGAATCTATTTTAAGCAAGGAATGTGTCATCTGTCAGTCATCCCCCCTGTGGCGGGGGGGGACACAATCTGGCTGCACTGTGGGGTGGTGCTACTACTTTGCGGCCGGGTTGTGTTAGGAAGAATTCCGCCACCGTATTCCCTGCGTGTCGTAAAAGGCGACTAAAAGGGGCAGGGTGAGGGGACTGGGACCCCCTCCTCTGTTTTTAGGGTGAGGAGACTGTAGCACCAGTCGAGCAGGGCAGTACTCCCAAGGAGGATGGAAAGCTGATGACAGGGAGAGCTGGAGCTCCCGTTTCATCAGCCCTCAGGACTTGTTCCTGACCATCCTCCTTTGCTGAACTTTTTCAGTGTCTCAGTTACACAGAGAGTAGACCAGCATGCTCTCCAATACAAGTTTCTCTAACTGTCAACACCAAACTACATACATGCTACACACTACACTTCCTTTTCTAAATTTAGTAAAATGGCGCTCAAAAATCTTGCCTCGGAGTCCCCAGGGGGGGGGGGACCATAAATGCCCCCACCATTCGCCCCTCTCCCGGCAACGGCTCAAGGAGCTGCCTGGAACCACCGTCTGACTCACTCCTTCTTCATTTCTGTAACATTCGCGGCCTTTCCTCTAACTTTCACGCTGTCGAACACCACCTCTTCTCCTCTAAACCTCACCTTCTCTTTCTCACTGAGACTCAGCTGTCTGAGGCAACTGACAGCAAGCCCTTTTCTGTATCCTCCTACTTTCTCTATTCTCGTTTCAAAGCCAAAGGTGGCTGTTGCGTATATGTACGCAACGATCTATCTTGCTCTCGTGTTCCTGAACTTGATTCTTCTGAATTCTCTACTCTCTGGCTTCGGCTTTCCTGTCATTCTCTGACTAAATATATCTGTGCTGTTTACTTATCTCCTAATTCTACTGACTATCAAAAAATCTTTGACTATCTTACTTCTACGATGGAGCACATTCTGTCCATTTCTCCTTTCTCTGAAATCTCCATTCTAGGAGATTTCAATGTTCACCACCACCTTTGGCTCTCCTCTCCTTCCACTGATCAACCTGGTGAACAAGCCTACATCTTTTCTATCCTTAATGACCTAGAGCAGCTTGTACAGCACCCTACCCGTATCCCTGACCGCCTTGGAGAGAGTTCCAACATACTTGACCTTTTCCTAACAACTAATCCTTCTGCTTACACTGTTCATCTTTTCTCTCCGTTGGGCTCCTCCGATCATAATCTTATTACCTTAACATGTCCAATCGCTCCAGTACGGCCTGTGGACCCTGCAAAGAAACGCCGCCTGTGGCACTTTGGAGCTGCAGATTGGGAGGCCCTCAGGCAGTACTTCTTTGATTTTCCATGGAATGATTATTGCTTCCATGGCCGAGAGCCATCTGAGTGTGCCTTGCGTGGTACGGAGATTATTCTCTCAGGCATGGAAGCATACATTCCTTTCTCATATCCTCTGACTAATGCAAGAAAGCCTTGGTTTAATCACGCTTGTTCTAATGCTGTCCGCAACAAGGAGAGGGCCTATAAGAGGTACCGGAGCCAACCCACCGCTGAATCACACCTTTTATACATTTCTGCCCGGAATCGTGCTAAGTCTGTTCTTCGCTCTGCTAAAAACAATTTCATCCGTGCTAAATGTTCCCAACTCTCCAACTCGAATTCTTCTCGCTCCTTCTGGCACCTTGCCAAAAACCTTTCTAACAACTTTACCTCATCATCCTTCCCTCCTCTTTTCTACTCTGATGGCTCAGTAGCTATTTCTTCTACTGATAAAGCAGATCTCTTTGCTCAGACTTTCTCCTCCAATTCCACCTTAGATGATTCCGGTGCTATTCCTCCATCACTTCCCCCCTCTGACTTCCTTATGACTGGCATTAAAATTTCTTCAGCAGATGTATTTTCTGCCATTACTGGCCTCAATACTAAAAAGGCATACGGTCCTGATGGAGTCCCTCCTGTTGTTCTCAAAAACTGTGCTTATGTGCTTACACCCTGCCTAGGTAAACTCTTTCGCCTTTGTCTCTCAACTTGTACCTTTCCTTCTTGCTGGAAGTTTGCTTTCATTCAGCCAGTCCCAAAGAAGGGTGACCATTCCCAACCCTCTAACTATCGTCCAATTGCTTTAACATCCTGCGTATCAAAAGTTTTCGAGTCAATTCTTAACAGAAAAATTTTAAAGCACCTTTCCTGTCACAACCTTCTTTCCGATCGTCAGTATGGGTTCCGTCAGGGACGCTCCACTGGCGATCTTCTCACCTACCTTTCTGACTC
>JAGKTI010001723.1:65527-78283 GCA_018397915.1 Birgus latro
GCCATAAAATCGGCTGGAGGAAGCGTAAATAAAGTAGAAATAGACGTCACAGTACTGAAGTGGTTAATTGGTAGAAAATCATTCACAGAGGCAGTACAGACCGTCGGCAGCGTGTGTTGGAGATGGATTTTCACCCCCTCAAATTGCAAAAACAATACTTATTACTTGTCTTCTTAACACTAAAATAAAGGAGCATATACAGTGTATAAAATAATAAAGAAAGACAAAAAAGAAAGAATTCAGTGCACATAATTTGCCTTTCGTTAGAGGCAGTAGATTCGTCGGCAGTTTGTTTTGTTTTGGAGACGGAAGTGGTGGAGGTGGTTGAGTTCACACTTGAACCTAAATTCTAAACAGTACCCAGTATTTATTTCACTCTACATTAAGAACTAAACTTAAATGTAATCACTATAATAGACTGCAGTGTAACACCTTTCGTTAGAGGCAGTAGATTCGTTGGCAGTTTTTGTTTTGTTTTGGAGACGGAGGTGGTTGAGTTCACACTTGAATGTAAATTCTAAACAGTACCCAGTATTTATTTCACTCTATATTAAGAACTAAACTTAAATGTAATCACTGTAATAAACTGCAGTGTAACACCTTTCGTTAGAAGCAGTAGATTCGTCGGCAGTTTGTTTTGCTTTGGAGACAGAGGTGGTGGAGGTGGGTGAGTTCACACTTTAACTATTCTAAACAGTACCCAGTATTTATTTCACTCTATATTAAGAACTAAACTTAAATGTAATCACTGTAATAGACTGCAATGTAACACTTTCAGTAATAATAGTGCTGAACTTTAATCATGATCACTACACTAAGTCACATGATCACATTTTTTTTTTTTTAGCTTCATTCCTTTATGACTAGAGGTGCCAGTATCACTTCTTTTAAGCTTTGAACCTTCCATGGCAAGGCAGAAGGCAAAAGGAGAGCACTGCTCAGCACTAGATGACAGTAAGAATGGAGCAACTACCGTCTACGAAGGCAAGCAGCAGACTGGCGCCACGTGTCCGCCTGGCGCCATTTCTCCCCCTACTTTTGCATTTCGGCCTACTTTCATACGTGGTCTCAACCTGAGTTCGGCTAACCAAAGATTCCATCTTCTAAAAGTTCGACTTATGGAAGGTTTACTGTATTTTCAACGATGGATGGGAGTACTGATGACATTAGCAGCTCTGACTACTGTTGGACATTGGCAGTGCTGATAGATGATACAGGTCACCATCTGAAAGCCCGGGGGAACTAAAAATAACACAGAGTCACTTAAGTGACGCCCCGCGGTATGATCCATTGCACCCGACCGTCACTCAAGTGACGACCCGCAGTTAAGGGATTAAGCAAGGCTTGGACACAATAAAACTCATAAGTAATTTAAAAAAAAAACTTTTCTTACGTAACCATTCCGACTCACTTGGCTCACCATGCTCTCCCCTACCACCTGGCCTGGTGTTTAATATTGTTCAGCACCTGATGAAGGATCCTTCAGAGCAAATCCTTCAAAATCATTACCCATCATCTTCAAGGTCATCGTCAAGGAACAATGAATCATCATCCCGATTGTCTTCACTGGCAGGAGCTGAATCATGGGACGGGACTTGGTGTAGCGTCTACCTTGCGTGCCGTGTGGTGTACTTAATTTTAAGCATTTTTCAAATACTATACTGCACACTTTATACGCCTTAATTTTTACGATCTTAGAAACAAATAATAATAATAATAATAATAATAATAATAAACGGTTTATTAATAATGCAGTCCTGGGACTGAAAATTTGTACAGGGGGGTGGATTATATACCTTATTCTAGGAGCTAAAACTACCTAAATCTAAGACTTAACATGTAACTACGGTCTACTGTACATTGTTTATGCCTCGGATGATGGTGGGGATGGCACTTCGTCTGTACCTATCCGTGCGTGGGGCTTTCAAGGGCACGAGTTTGTTCGTGTGCCTCGTTGTTCTAGTGGGGGGCGGCGCGTCAGGTGGGAGGAAGTGCCGGTGTCGCTGACTGACCAGTAAGCCTCCACCGAATATGGTGAGTGCTTGCTGGTATCTCTCGGCCAGCGTGGGCAGGCTCAGGCTAGTTAGGGCAGTGTTGTAGTTGACATATGCAGGGCCAAGGATGACTCTGCATGCCCTTTTCTGGACTCTCTCCAGCTGGTGTAGCTGAGTGGTGTTCAGGGAGGATGACCAAGCTGGAGAGGCGTAGACGAGTTTAGGGAGGATAAAGGAGGTGTACACTCCCCTGAGCTCGCTTGCCGGTGTTCCCAGAGACCTGAGCCTGCGCAGCATGTAGAGGCGGTAAGATGCTGCTTTCACCACACTGGCCACGTGCTGCCCCCAGGATAGATGGTCGTCCAGGACCACGCCAAGCAGCTTGAAGGTGTTGACTACCTGGAGTGGGTGGGGGCCGATGGTGAGCTGGGGTGGTGGTACAGCTGTTTTTGACGTGCAGACGTGCATCACCACGGTCTTGGTGTGGTTAATGGTTATACTGTTGTCCTGTGTCCACGTCTGCAGTCTGTCCAGCGTGCGCTGAAGCGACGTGTAGTCTGGCGCCCTGTTGTTAACGGTGATGCCGACAGTGCAGTCATCCACGTATTTCCAGAGATGTGGGGTGTCAGTGAGGGCGTCATTTATCATCATCAGGAAACACAGTGGCCCCATCTTGGTCCCCTGGGGCACCCCGCAGGTCAGCTGGCGAAGCGAGGAGACATAGCCCTGATAACGGACGGCCTGCTGGCGGTCAGTGAGGAAATCAGCCAGCCACGCTATCAGGTCAGGGTAGAGTCCCAGATTTATGGCCTTGTTAATGACAACAGAGTGATCTACAAGGTCAAATGCCTTTCGGAAATCCACAAAAGCGAGGGCAAGAGAGGTGTCGCGTTTGTCCAGGTGGCTGTGTATGAATTCAAGACAATTGACTTTGTCTGTATATTTCACTTATCACTCGTCACCGTCGAGCAGTATATCAGGGACTTTGGGAAAATGATGTGGGGGAAATGATACGGAGGAATAATACTGACGCCGCCAGCTCACAACGAACTGACACATGAACACACATACCGCTTGTCGTGTAATTAAAGCTTGATGTCTTAACATTAATGTTAATGCAGACCCCTTTTCTAATTTTTTAGCATTTAGAAAGAACATTATTGGTATTACTTAATTTTAAACACTTTTCAAATACTGTGCTGTACACTTAGAACAACAGCTATGCTGCCAGCCCACCATCAACCAACACACGAACCGCATGGACAATACGGCTACACTGCCGTGAGGTTAGGCAGTCCGGACCGCTTTAAGCTTTTTCAGGGTTTTCCTGACATATAAGAAATTATTCCAGGTAAGGGTTCCTTGACTCTGAAAAAAGCGAATTCCGGTGTACTGAAGTCCGCTGTAGTGAGGTCATACTGTAGTTCACAAGCGTGTCTGCCTGTTCTTTGTAAGATGTGATGTGGTGGGCATTGGAGGTGATAACAGCATGGGTCTTGGAGCTGCCTGTTTGTGATTTAGTAATACAGTTAATAAGAGTATTTTGTAGAGCCAAGAGGGTTTGTGGAGCGTCTAAGTGTTGTTACAAAGGAGTAAGTTTTCTGTTTTCTTTGCTACTTTTCTTGTCAATTTCATTGCTTAATTTCTGGAGCCTTGTGCTGATGTCTTATGTGTGATTCTGTACTAGACTTACACACTGAGTATACAAGAGATGTAGTGGAATGAGTGGCAGCTTGGGGTTGGCAGTCTGGTATACAGTAGCAGAGGAAGTGGCATAGCCGGATCATTTGATGGCAGACCAATAAGATCATTGGTGACAAAAGATGAGTTCTTGGAGACTGTGGAATTATTCTGCTAACCTGGTGACGTAATCAATGCAAAGGGTGGTGCCATGCAGAGAACAAATATAGAGGCAGGACTCATAATGGAGACACCAGACCTCTGGTGCCTTAGATTTGCCAGAGGCAGTTACCATACCCTTACCAGACTTGAGTACCATTGTATTCACAGAGTCTCTGGTAAGGCAGATCCTCAGGTAACTACTCTGGTAATTTGCTTCACCAACTGACCATTCAGAAACTAAATCTCAAGCTGTTCTTGGCTTTTAGCCAGTCAATGAACAGGTAAACAAAGCTCACTTTTAATCACAGTCCTGTAATCAACTAAATGGATTTTGAGCTTCACGTCAGGGAACAAAGACCAAATTTCACCCAAACTGAAATGTCTATTCACCTTGGGGGATACAGAGAACAACAAAAGAAGGTGGAATGTAACTCCACCACTGCCATGGCAAGGAAACAAGCACTGGGTATTGCAGAGCATGTGATTGCTTGGAAACTACTGTATTTCGCAGTGTATAATACAGTCTATCTATCTATCTATTGCCAGACGCCTCAATCCCATAAGGGGTGGCCACAAACAAATCGCCTCCACATCACTCTGTCCCCTGCCATTTCACTGCCCTGCTCCCAGCTCACACCCCCCCTTTCTTATATACAGTCATTTCAGGTGATTCGCAGTTATTTTAGTCTTAATACCTACCACGACTTAGAAATGCAACAAATTAATAACATAACTTATGGGGAATTTACCAGTGCTTGTGAGTCTAACCTCTCAGCAAAGTTGCCTCCTACCACGATACTTACACCTGGCTAGTAACCAGCGAACACTAATACCCTTTTAAAACAGTATGTAATGCATGTACTTAATGGGAATGAACAGTATTGTAAGATTCTTATGTAACTCCAACTGACGACTATGCTCAAGAGGATGGAGGAGGGGGAGGGGTTCCAAGGCTTGAGGCACACTACGGCCTCTCAGCATGAGGTGAGAGTAATAGTAGTGGGGACAACAGGGTGGACTAGCGTGTCTGCTTGCCACTAGGCATGGGTCGGAAGTGCTGTGACTGGCTTGTCGTGGTTGAATATGGTTGGCTTCCAGCCACAGCTAACATAAATGACACTGAGACCTGGAAAACTCCTCGGAAATGAGTCACTTAGGACAGCGACCGTGGCTATCAAACTGGTTACTGCAATGTACGAAGCGATCATAGTTTGGCCGGAAAAATAACGTGAAGCAGAAAACCATGACTAACAAACCCATGATGTATGCAAATTGACTGCACGCACGTTTTTTTGTCTCAAAATTGCCTTGAAATATTCCTGTGTATCCTGGAGGCAAGACTAGGCAGGTTAGCTTGCCTCCATCTACAGGACACTTTTACACAGACAATTATCTCACTGCTTGGCAATTGCAGATATTTTCTAAAGTACACCCATATTCCGCTATCTGACAGTGTTGCATACCAGTAGGAGTGTTTGGTCAGTGAGTATGTCGGAAATTGAAGCAATACTGAAGAAAAGCCAGAGATGTGTTCCAAGCCCAAACCCAAACTCTCATATACCTTGACCAATAGGTACTGACACAGAAACACCATAGGCAATGTTATTATCCTCATAACAATACCATTGCTAAAAAAATGGGACATCAAACATCACATACAAACATGTTATGGCAATTTATTGATAACAAGCGAAAAGTGTATGTACAAAAAACACATTTTCCCACTGAGCTGTTGCCAGGGAGTGTGGAGCTGGCTCAGCTGTTGCCTGGGAGTGTTGGCCTGGCTCAGCTGTTGCCTGGGAGTGCTGGCCTGGCTCAGTTGCTGCCTGGAGAGGTGGACCTGATAGGTGAATCACATCCAGCTGCACTGCCAAGGTGGTGGTCTTGTGGGGCCTCTTGGTAGCAAACAGGTCAGAGGTTGAAGCTGAAGCTGGATGTTTTGGCATGGTGGTGATGGTGGTGGTGCAGGAAGGTGAAGAAGCGGGAGGTGTGGAGAGCGAGTCCATTCGGCAACAGACACAACGAGAGTGGATGAGCAAAGTATGCAGTGCGCTGGGGGGGGGGGGGTTGGGAGGGAGACACACCTTGCAGTGGCATGCTGGTCTGGACGTGTGCGTTTCATACCTAAAGGGGGGAGGGGGTGTTGGACTAGCGAGGCGACAGACGTTCAGATTGTTCGGATTGTGAGAATGTTCCCCTATTTTTTTTGTTCCGTCTAGCAGAGTGTCAGTTATCGATGCATCGGAAACCGGGATATGGGTGTATAAAGACTTGATCTATTGTAAAAAAAAAATTACATGCACTTGTGTACACAGTATTGTTAGCAAATTTTTGAAAAATGCAAGTTCAAGAACACACAAAACACTCATTTGTTTAGATACAACACAACTGGCCATGTGGCGGTCTAGGGGTTTGGCGGTATAGCGGTTTAGCATGTAGCATACACTCTACTCTAGCAAGCTAACAAGATTACTGGTGAACTCCCTACTAACTTTCTGAAAGACGATCATGATCTCTCTGCTTGCCATCCACTCACTAGCTGGCAAAGCAATCATACTGGAGAGATGCTGGATAATGAGAGTGCTTAGTCATCATACTGGGCTTCTGTCATACACGGAAATTCAATTACCCTTGTTAAGCTGGCTTCTCTTACTGATATTTTGTTACAATCGACACAAAAGTATCATAGATGGAAACAGATGCTGGTAGCAAAAAACAGGAAGAACAGTTGTAATGTTAAACAAAACTGCCTGAAATCACAGCTACATCATTTTTGAGTTGTGACTAAAGTACTTTAGCAATGTCTATGTCACTCAGGGCCCACCCAGTTACAGTACTCTGTTATGAAAATGGGATAAAATTTACTAAGCATTGTAACTAATACAATATTAACCCCCTGACACCAGACTCCCTGCACCTTATCCCTTTCCCACAACCGGGCTTATTTTCATAATTTGCACATTCCTAAAAATATATTTTTTTCTTACAAATCAATCAGATGATACAAACACACAAAAAAGCGTGTATTTACCCTCTGCCATAGGCGGATCTAGATGGCTATTCTGGGGGGGACCAATCAAGAAAGGGGCACCACAGAGGCTATTCTGGGGGGGGGGAAGCAAGAAAGGGGCACCTGCTAGCAGCCAGCTTATTTAGAGTTTCACTACTTATTATGTATACAATAAGATCTCATTATAACGAACTAATTGGGGCCCAAACCATTCCGAAAAATGCAAAATTCCAAAAAAAGCGACATCCAGACTTCCCCTTGCTAATCCGGACTTTTTCCGATATATCAGACATTAGTCCGGATCGCATGAACAGTTTTTAAACTGTTGTGGTACTGTACTGTGTTATAACTTCACTACACTAATCAAATGGTGTAATACAGTAAGTCCTCACTTTTCGCTGTTTTGATGTTCCACCAAAACGTCGCGTAACGTGAAACGACAAAGTGAGAAGTTAAGAACCAATGGGAAAAATAGATGGGCGTTCCAGTGGGACAGCTACCTTACCCTATCAAAGTCCTATAACACCAAACAGGCCCTACCCAAAATTAAATATGGAGTGTTTACTAGTTACTTAGACAGCATAACATAATAAACATGTACCTGAAATGACATTAGAACTGTTATAAAGAGCTGCAACACCAAAAATCCTTACCAGAAATAAAGCAAACATTAGCATGAGTGGCAGATGAAGGTGTGTTGAGGGTGGATGGGCTAGTTACTGGTTGACATAGGCCTCTCTGGGGAAGCCCTATCACCTAAGCCGAAGCCCTCGAAGTTGAATTCAGGCTCCAGCAACTCCACTTCCTCTCTGTCCACTTCTCCTCCTTCATCCTCCTTTCCTGTCACGTCTAAGTCTTGCATAATAGGAGCCACATTCTGTGTCACATTAAAAAAACGTGTGATCCTGGCTTGTCTCTGTTCCAGTAGGTTTCTGTTGTAGACTGCCATCAATTCAGACTTCAGATCATTGAAGGTGGATAGGATCTGGGTAGCCTCAGGCATACTCCCGGTGTATGTCTCGAAGGTTGTTGCCATGTTGATTATGGAGGACAGGCTGTGGGACAATTTCTGGGTGGTCATTTTCTGTGCAGTGTGATCTGGCCTTTCATTCTCTTCACTAGAGTTCATCTCTTCCTCTGTTATGTCAACCACACCTGAGTCTAAGTCATAGTGTGTCAAGTGGTGCCTTACAGTTGTTTCGTCCACCTCTGCTGTGTGTAGGCTTGTGCGTCTGATCGCACAAAAAAAAAAAACTTCATTAGGTGAATATTGATACAGTAAAAAACAGTGGCACAAATAAAAATTAAGGGAAAAAAAACACAGACACATTTATTTCATTGTTATTTTACGTGCACTCACCTGCTTTGCTGAGAGGTTCCTTGTTCTTCCTTAGAGGTAAAATGCAACATAACAATAACCATTGTTACCGATTTTCATTACAATACTGTATATTCTTCCCCTGAATTGTTCTAACTAACACTTGGTTGGTTAACTCTAAAAACTAACTCCATTAGGTGGATATTGATACAGTAAAAAATCATGCCACAAATAAAGATTAAGGAAAAAAACACAGACATATTTACTTTATTGTTATTTTACATGCACTCACCTGCTTTTGAGAGTTTCTTTGTTTTTTCTGAGTGTCCTTATGGTGCTTTCAGGAGCCTCAGTCAGGCGATGTATCAAAGGGGCTGTCAACCCCTCCTCAATGAGCTGCAAAATCCTCTGCTTTTCGGCTGCGCAAAAAACACAATGGTGAAGGGGGTTTGTAGTACTGCCGCTGTATTGATAGAGGGCAGGGTGGTCGCAAGATGGCCACCAACAAATGAGCATCGGTATGAGTCGTCTGTTGAGTGTCAGCTGCAGCTGGAAGCGGCAACGAAAACTGGGAAAATGTGACGAAGTTTGCGACATGTCGGAAACTTTTTTCTATCGCGAAAAATGAAGCGTCGAAGTAAAAAGAGTCAAAATACGATGATTTACTGTATATATATAATAATACTGTACTGTACACTGATAAACATGTCTTTTATTTACCTTATTGTGGTGAACATAGCTGAAGTGGTCAGCCAGTCCGGACTGCTTCTGGCTTTATTGGACTTTTTCCGACATATAGGAATAAAGTCTGGTAGCTCCTCGAGTCCGAAAAAAGTGAATTCCGGTCTATTGAAGTCCATTATACTGAGGTTTTACTGTATATCTACTTCTTATGAGTAACTTATGAAAGGTTAAGCTAGTCATATAGTGAACATTTTCTATGGGAAGACGTTCAAGAACATCCCAATTTCCACACACACACACGCACACACACACACACACACACACACACAAACACATGTATTAAAAGATACTTTTTGTGTGTGGCATCTATATGTCTGGGTGAGGGTGAGGTGCCCAATGCTTCTTCTTGCCTATGGCACTAGCAGTTGAAAGGAACATGAAATGCAGCAAACAACTGGAAGGAATTACAGAGGGGCACCAACATACCTCCTTAGGGGGGGGGGATAGCCCCAATGGCCCCCTCCCCCAAAAAATCCACCAGTGCCCTCTGCTCCCATTGTAGAAGTCGTGGTGTCAACTGCCTGGTGTACATCTACTACTATATACAGTAAAAGTCCTCCAATCCAACCACCAATAATCTGAATATCCCAATACTCCAAATTTTTCAAGGCGAAATTTTTCAAAATTTTCTGGGCTTTAAGGATTTAAGTGGCTTGGACTAGCCCTTGGACTTGAATGTACCTGCCTGCTACTATTCACCTACACTTCTATGCATTTCCAGTGAGTAAAACAATAACCCACATCACAGTATTTCTAATGTTCACAGGTCCCTCCCTACAGTCCCCCCCCAAAAAAAAAAAAAAAACAAGTCCGAAAGACCCTTGGTCCCCTGTGATTCAGATTACAGGACTTTTACTGTACAGTGAGCTCTCACACAACGCGCAAATATTGTCCCCAGTAAGTACCGCTTTATGAGAGTTTCACGTAATAGGGTCATATGTTTACGTGTTAAAGGGTATCATGGTAGCCAAGTGAGCCCCAAGATCCCTGGGCAATTTTCAGGGATTTTTCCCATGACATTTACCTACATAATAATGACTTCATTACATACGAACACTGGAGAACTCCTCACCTTAAACTGAAGTTGTGGGCTTCTTGGGGATAGGGAGAGTGGGGATTCCAAGGCAAGGCCAGACTCCTACTGGTCCTCAGGCGGCCAAAAAAAAGAGCAAAGATAACACACAGCATGTGTAGAGCCAGAGCGTGGAGAGAGGGTAGGCTCAAGTGGAGCAGGAATGCTCAGTGGACCGTGACGACACCCCACGCAGACACATGACAGCCATTTGTCACTGGTTGATGCAACCCGCGCTATGACTATGTTCCCATTGCGTTATGATCAACTTTTTTGCATAATGACTGTTTAAACCATAATTTGTGGCCTCAGGCCGCATAATCCCTATCGTCACAGTAGTGTGGCTTTCGAAAAAATGGGCAGATTTTTCACCCACACTGTCATTTTCGTGTTTTGACCATTTCCTGGCCTCAAAAATTACCTTCCATGTTATGTGAAGTTCACACACTCAGGTCGCACATTAAGTGAGAGCTGACTGTACTGTATATACAATACGGTAATCTCTCTACTATCCGGACAACCACTATCCAGTTACATCACTATTCGGACATCGTGGGCTGATGACCGAAACCCCCAAATTGCAAAAAAACAAAAACAAAAAAAAAAACATTTTTTTCCGACCGTGCCAGTTTGAATTTCTCGCGCGCGCTGACTAGCTCCCTTCCTACCCTATCCCCCTCCTCCTAGTTCTGTCTCAACTACCGTGAACAGTGGACGGCTGTCCGATCGTTTGAGGTATTTTCGTTCTTGTTTAAATAATCAAAAGTCACAGTGCTAAGGATTAAGTGTAGTTAAACACTGGATTACTGGACATGCTTCAAGAGCAATTATGACCACTGTAAAAACCTTACGGGTGGGGGTAAACAAGGAGTAAACAACAATCATGGACACGTAAGTAAACATTGTCAACTGCTAAATATTTTCCGTAATCACTTCTAAATCCTCATTCTCTTGTTACATTTTATTTACTTCATGCTCTGTGTCCCATGAGTGCACAGGCTGTGAAAGAGGTGATTTGCTCAGTGATTACCATGTCTCTTACATAAGTTCACTATCTAGTCAACTGGTGAACGTTTTTGCCCTACACACCTCTAAATCGTAATTTTCCGGGTTACATTTTATTTACTTCATGCTTTGTGTCCCATATTTGAGTGCATAGGCTGTGAAAAGGTGATTTTCTCAGTAACAATCATGTCCCTTCCTTACGTTCATTATGTAGTCAGCTGGCGAACACCCCTGCCTTACTCACCTCAAAATGAGCAGTGAACACCTTTGCCATACCTAACTCTTTTGCTGGTAACGATTTATTTATTTGATGCTTTATATCCCATATTTTAGTGCATAAGATGTGAAAAATGTTGATTTTCATTGTGAATGCCACGTCCGATACTTACTTTCACTAACCTGCCAACTCGTGAACACCCCTGCTTTACTCACCTCAAATTCATCATTTTGGGGTTAAAATCTGATTAATTCATGCTTTGTGCCAATTATTTATGTGAATGGGGTCTTAAATAAGTGCTATGCGTGTCCGGTAGGGAGGTAGGTAGATGGTTTTCTGATTTAGGTTAGGTTAGGTTAGGTTAGGGTCAAGAATGACTGGTGCTGTTGGTGAACAGTGAACACCTTTGCCATACCTAATTCTTCTTCTGGTGACAATTTATTTATTTGATGCTTTGTATCCCATATTTTAGTGCATAAGATGTGAGAAATGATGATTTTCATAGTGACTGCCATGTCCGATACTTATTTACACTAACCTGCCAACTCATGAACATCTATGCCTTACTTACGGTGATTTTCATAGTGATTTCCATGTCTGATACTTAGTTATACTTGCTGGCAAGTTGTGAGCACCTATGCCTTACTCACCTCTAAATCATCATTTTTTGGTTAAAATTCAGTTAATTCAAGCTTTGTGTGTATTATTTATGTGAAAGGGGACTTAAATAAGTGCTATGCATTCCTGTAGGGAGGTAGGTAGGTGGTTTTCTGATTTAGGTTAGGTTAGGTTAGGGTCATAAATGACCAGTGCTGGAGCTTCAGGGCCACTATCCGGACAAGACCACTGTCCGGTCATGCCTTTGGCTCCATTACGTTGGAGAGTAGATAGATTACTGTATATACTGTAAATATATACAGTGGTCCCTCGCTTCTAGCGATTTAATTAGTCTGGTGAAACCACTGCTAAGTGCAAAATCACTAAATGCGAAGCATACATTACAGTAAGGTCCCGGGTAACGTTGGTATCGACTTAAGTCAAATCGAGGTTACGACAGTCGGTTCGGAAATTTTAAAATATAAGAAAATAAAGAAAAAATAAGTAAAACTCGGTTTTTAAAGTGTTGCTGTTTACCGCAAGATGTCTCTGGTGTTTTCCTGCCTCACGCTTGACTATCAACAAACCAACAATCGCTCTCAGTCTTGCTGCTACTACCACCTGTATGGTAATTTTCTTGTGTTTCTTTTTCGCCTGATTCCACGATGCCTAAGAGACAGCTTCATAGTGACCATAATGACTCCAAGAAACGCAAGACCATCACATTACGTGAAAAAGTCGATATTATTATGCGTAATGAGAAAGGAGAAAAAACATCAATGATCAAGTGAGGAAAAAAAAGCCATCAAAATTGATGTGAGAAATGCTTACATTATCGTGCTGGTAATGATGTTCGTATTTCATATTTTATGGCAGTATTTTACGGTAAACTTTATTGTATGATGACGTGTGAAAAGTGTTTGAATTTAGGAATAAAATGTGTGTTGGCAGTGGGCA